>JAQHUG010000052.1:3687201-3730149 GCA_028555095.1 Dicrostonyx torquatus
TGTTTATGTATTGATACCATATTACAATGTATACTTGTTAATAGTTTACATTTGGAGGGTCATTGTCCTCATTTATCACACAGTTGTTTATTCACTTAGTCTTTAAGTCATATAGATATATTTTTTCTTCTCTCTACCAAGCCTATGTACATTTTTAAAACATATTGTGACCAGTTTAGAGGTTTTTTTGTTCTTTGTTTTTGTTTTTTTGGTCTGAATCTGTCTTTATTACGTATCTGTAATCATTTTTTTGGTCACTGTTATAAGCTGGTAAGTGGCCGTGAACAGTACCAAAGAATCTGCTTTGATTGTTGGTTCGGCCCTGTTCATGTTTTCAACGTGGGGGAAGAAAGCAAGGAGGATCACATTATGCTTACTCTACCCCACAATGCTGCCATCAGGTAGTCTGTAACTGGCCCACAAACATGTTTTTGTCTGCATGAGCAAAAGCTAAGTATGTCACACAGTGTGCAGCTGATTAGTCTTTCTGTACCGAGGCCTTGGTGACACTGTGGAAACCTGCCTCACAGCTTAGCTCATGAAGGCTGGTGGCTGGCTCCATCTTGCAGACAGCTGTTGGGAGACATGTCTCTGTGCTGCTACTGGTATGAGACTATGAGACTAGGAAGCCCAGGGCAGCTTGCTTCTTTTTGCATTTAGAACTCTTTTAAAGCTTTCTCAGGCCCTATGGAAATTTGAGAGCACATGTTGGCACACCATTTGTAACTGGAAGTTTCTCTCCTGCCTGAATTTTCCTGTGATTGAGGTTTCCTTTTTGCCTTCCAGTTCCCGAACAACCACTCTGTGGCTTAATTTAATTACAAACTATTGGTCTTATTAGGTCAGGCTTATTATTAACTAGCTCTTACAACTTAAATTACCCATTTCTATTATTCTATAGTTTACCAAAAGTCTCATTGCTTCTTTTCTTACATTTTGCTTCTCTGGTGACTGCTGGTGTCTCCCTGACCCTGCCTTCTTTCTCCTTTTATCTTTGCTTGGGTTTTCCACCTGGCTTTATTCTGCTCGGCTATTGAAGAAATCAGCATCTTTATAAACCAATGGTAAAATATATTTACACCATGTAGGAAAGACATTCAACAACACTTTCCTCTCTCTTTTCCCATCAAATTAGATTTAGATTTATGGCATTCTGTTGGTGCTGAACTGAAGGAAAAGAAAGGTTACATACTGGATAACCTAAGCCAAGTTAAGGTAGCTTCCTGGAAACTCAGATTTTTCAAGTGTCATACATGACATAGTCTAACAGCACTAATGCTATGAGCTATACTTAAAGAAAAATGAAAATTTTCCTTTAATCTGAAATAGTTGTCATTTGGCAGGTATTAAATATACCTATCTTTCCCCCATTGTCCTTATTATTGGTGTGAATTGTGCCAAAGACCAGCAAGATATTATTTAAATAATTAATTACTGCAGCTTGTCTTTTCTTTTTTTAAAGTGTGTAATCATTGCTGTATTCAGATGTACAAATACATTCACAAGTATATTTACAACTTCAGAAATTCAGAAGCCCCAAGGTTTTACTTATAAATTGTTCACAGGAGGGCAGAACATAAAGCTAATTCCACCATCAAATATTTAGAGTTTTTTTTCATTTTATGAGCATACAGAAGAGATAAAACCCACAATATGTAACAGATCAGGTCAGGAAGTAAATCCTGTTAATTTTGAAGAAGTGGAAGTGGTTGGGGAAGAGACAGTGATAGTGTACTTTCAAAAGACCAAAATAACAGCAGTGATTTTACACTTATGTTTTACATTCTATACCTTAATTTGTGAAAAAATACATATGTTTCTTAAGATATGAAACACTTTGAGATGTGATTGAATATTTGAAACTATTAGTGTTCAACAATAGCTTCATGAGGACTTGCACATAGTTTCTAAGTTCCTAAGACTAAAGCCTACAAAAACAGAGGTTCAAAGTATGGAACTACTACCTGAAGATTGCCATTTGATTTATGTTAAAACATTTATGTGTGTATATATACTTACATATATACATACATATGCACATCATAAATATAATTCCTCAGTCTGTGCAATATTACTTGTATTTATAAGTTTTCAGAATTCATCACTGGGTATTAGATAATTAATTGAGGAGCTCTTTCCTGCTCTTAAGAGCTACTAGTGATCTACACATCTTTTATTTTTTATTTGGTTTTGGTGTTTTCTTAGCCAGTGTACATGTGTATCTTAATGTGTACACACACACATATGTATGCGTGTACATCTGTGTATGTGGTTTGAATAAGAATGGCCCCCATAGGCTCATAGATTTGAATGCTTGGTCAAGGCAGTGACATTACTTGGCAGGAATTAGGAGGTGTGACTTTCTTGAAGGAAGTATGTCACTGGTTGTTTCAAATGCTCAAGCCAGGCCCAATGGCTCTCTCTCTCTCTTCTTGCTGCCTATGGATCCAGATGTCAAACTATCAGATACATTTCCAGAAATGGGTCTGCCTGCATGCTGCCGTGTGGATAATGGGCTAAATCTGTGAACTGTAAGCATGCCTCAATTAGATACTGTCTTTGATAAAAGTTGCCTCAGTCATAGTATCTCTACACAGCAATAGGACACTGATTAACACACACACACACTCACACACATACATAATTGTGAACAATTATGAAAAGGCCATGAATTTGAAAAAAAGCAAGAGTTTGCATGATATGGTTTACAGAAAGAGAAAGAAGAGGGGAAATAATGGAATTATAATATCAAAAACTGTTTATAATATCTTTACTAGAGGAAAAGTGTGCTAACATTTGCTCTCAAATATTCTACATTAAATTTTCCACAGCATCAACTTTTGCTTTATTTAAATATTTCCATATTTAGGTTTATATATGATACTACTGATTGATCAGAATCCTCAGTAAAAACATGAAACTAAAATTATTAATTTTATGTCATTGCTATAGCAATCTTCTAACTCTTAACATTCAGAAAATACATATTTTCACTGTTCTGGAACTTATTCTATTACATTTTTTGCCTTCCCAAAGCTATATTTTGAAATTTATTTCCCTTAAGATTCTTTTTACCCTAACATATGATCTTGCTACCTTAAATTATCTTTTGCAGAATGTTAAGGGATAATGGTGATTGTTTTATGGGGATTTAGGCTACACACACTTTTACTCTTAATGACATTGCTAAAGTTTCAAAGGCAATGAGTCTGTATTAGCAAACTAAGTATCAAGTTTATAATGAATTTTGGTTGATATTGTCATGGTGCTAAAAGAAATTCTGCTCTGTTCCTAATTAAACTAGGATTGGGAAGTTTCATTTTTATTTTGTAATGCTAGAAATCTAACTTATTCCCTCATTCGTGCTGGCTAAGTGCCTTACCACTGAGTTACAGCCATAGACGCTTTCTTAACTGCAGACAGAGTAATAATAACTTACTCTGGCTAGTCTTGAACTCATTCTAAATCCCAGACAGACATTAAATTTGCAATTCTCCTTCCTCAGCATCCTTAATAGCTGAGATTAATTAGAGTCATGCACCAGCAGCCCCAAGTACAAATTTGATTTTTATTGAATGTTGTTCCTGTACATATTGATAGATTTAAAAAAGATTTAATTATTTTTAATTCTATTATCTTAATAATAGAAATAATTTTATTAATTCATTCACAATTTTAAATAATATTTTCATAACTCAAATCAGTTCAGCTTGGTAATATGTCAGGATCACAAGCCTTCTGTGTGTCTGATTATTTTGTTTTATTTTATTGGTCATAAAATTTCTACATGCTGTGGCTCTCATCTGCTGGCTAGGATATTCATGCATTTTTATGCTGTGTTCCATAACAGAAACAAATTCCTATTAAGACACACAAACTTATATCAGTTGGATTACATAAAAGATATTTTTCGGATAACATGGTTCTTGTTTTGAAATCTCTACTTTTCTCTTTGTACTTGTCCAGTTCTTTAGCTGTCTTTACCTCTTTCTTCCCTTATTGATTTTAGTGTGTATCCCAAAGTTACATGCATTGTTTGCATGATCACTGTGGCCTTTGGCTTTATATCTGAGTGAAACATATATATTTCCTGAAACAAAATAGTGTTTTCACTGAACACTAGCCAATTTTCATGACAGTCTTCTAAATGGCATTTGTGCAGCATTCTCATCATACCGAAAGAACAGCTGAAGTCACTACCAACTTTGACGCAGTGCCACCCTCAACTCTACTCTGTACCCAAGGCCAGTCACTCAGTGACATGAGTTGATCTGAACAATGCAATCCCAAAGTGCTAAGAGTATCATCATCTGTACATTGGACATCAGTGGTCCAGAAACTGCAAATAAAAGAATGGAAAATCCTTAAGCAAAATTTATGAAATTCAGGAATCTGCCTGGTGGGAGTCAACCTCCCTGCAATTAGTTCCCTACTATCACAGCCACGCAATTTGGGTGCAGAGAGATGAATAGATGTTTCATGTGGGTTTAGAAGAAGATCTGTTAAAATGCATTTGTGTGGTGGAAATAACTTTGTAGTAAGGCAGAAACCGGAGACTCTGATGAAAATGTAGTAATTGGAGAAACAGTGGACTTGAGAAGAGCAGTCTCAAATGAAAACAATAAAGGTGAGCAGAATAGGGCTAGAGAGATGGCCCGTGGGCTAAAAATAGTTACTGCTTTTGCTAAAACACTTAGATTTGTTTCCCAGAACCCATATGGTGGCTAGTAATTATCTGTAACTCTGGTTTCAAGAATTCTGGCATCCTCTTCTGGCCTTCAAAAGACTGGACTTGCATGTGTCATACCTAAATACATACATGCAAGTAAAATACCCATGCACATAAAATTTAAAAAATAAGTCTTAAACCAAAAAAAAGGTAAGAATTGTTTTCCAAGTGTGTGAATATCGCTCATAAGGTTTCTATAGCATAAAATTGGAGTGCGAAGGTGAGAATTACAGGATCGATAACATAAACCATTCTAAAAGTAGCAGAGTATTAGACATTATATATATATATATATATATATATATATATATATATATATATATACTCTTCATAGAACTATTGTTATTAATAGACAACAGGTAGAAACAATTTAAATGACCATCAACACGTGAAAAAATAATTTCTGGTATTTCCAATCTATGGAATTGGTATTGAACAATGAATAAATATGACAGCCTGATAGATGCCCCAATTTAGATAAACCTTAAAATTATTGTTAAGTTATTAAACAAAAGCTAGATGAAAATGAGAAAAATTTTCTATGATAATATATATATGAAAGTTACAGGACAGAAAAATCTATAGAGATTGATCGATCATACATTAACTGTCTCATAGCAACCAAAGAGGGTTAGAACCAATACACCAATATATGTGGATATTAATGTCCATTTTGTAAGTCACTATAGTAGTTTTTAACAAAATATTTTTATAAATTCTTTTAGAATGTTTTTTCAATATATTTTAATCAGATGCAACACTTCAACCTAACTCTTTCCAGGCACACCCCTACCCACCAACCAGGAATTTTCAGCGTGTGCCAAGTTTCAGTACAGGTTTGATAAAAGTGAAGGGAGAATGGTGAGAAAAAGAAATGAGAATGAAGAATGGTGAGAAAAAGAAATGAGAATGAAGAATTAAAGACTTTGGCACATTTTAAGGCAATGTTGGCCAGATCAATGTAGGGTCTGTCGCCTTATGAGAGGGGATTTGAATTCCCCAGAAACACAGTGGTGCTAGTGTCTATGTAATGGTCTGAATGAAGGGTGCAGTGGGTGGTAACAAAGGGTAGCATCTGGAGGTTACAGTGATGGATCAGCAGCATGGCAGGGATCTTTCAGTCTAGCATCACTCCTAAGGCAGATTCCTTTGAAGAAGATGGGAACAATGGAAGCTGAGATGGAGATTACTTTGGGAGCTAGACTAACCCTGAGACCTAGAAAGCAAATTTAATGGCATTGACAAACAATTGACTAAACTACAGGAAACGTGTTTTATGCAAATCCATCTTTTCTCCCAGCTGCATGTGGTAGTGCATGTCTGCAGTGCCAGCAACTGAGTAATGGAGCCAGGAAGATCAGGAGTTCAAGTCCTCCTTGGGCTCCATGGCATATTTCGGGCCAGTCTGGGCTTCCTGACACCCTGTCTCAGAAGCTGAAAGGAAATCTTTCTGACTTAACTTGTCATCAGTATTCTCGCACGAATTTTTCTCTAGCATTACTCACAGAGCACACCAGCACACCCCTGCTACAGGAACGTTGCCTTGAATGATTTTGAGATCCATGCTACCTTTTTGTCTTTACAAAGAAAAGTACTCAAGTGTCTCCTCAGTTGCTTGTGATATTTACGGGAAGTCAGCCTGTCGACAGGATTTCTTTGATCACCTTTTCTGAAAACACAATCTCTGTCAGCACAAGGCTTGCTCCATAAATTACTTTCAGAGTGGAACCGTTTTCTTTCCCAGCTATGGGCTATAGTAGTTCAGGAGGAAAAAACTGCATACAAAACATTGTAAATCCTTAACTGTTGGTGCTACAGCTTATGTAGGCAGCAGGTAATCTAATTATTCGTAGAAAGCAGCACTGTGAATAATTTAACAAGTGTTTGCCTTCAAGAAAATATTGAATTCAGAGCATTTTGCAAATAATTCAATAAACAAGAACAAATACTACAATACTTACTTTTTAGGGAAAATGCTCAGACCTGAAGGAAAGCTCCATGCTTTTCCACACTCTTAAGTCTCTCACTCCCCCTGGAGCTAATCAAATGGATGCACAACCCTGGGTCTTTGATTAACAGATAGGATGAAACGATCCAGCAGAACCCAGCTAGATGATCACTCATTAATCTAGGTGTTGCTGCGACAGTACTCTGTAGCTATGGTTTACAGTTACACTCAGTTATTCGTAAATGAAGATTATCCTTGTCGAGTGCCATTCCAGTTAGCTGTGAGGCCTCACTAGAGAAAAGTGAGGGTTCCCTGAGGAAGAAAGCCTGTCCAGACACCAGCTTCAGCTCCTGCGGGGAGTCTCCATTTGTCTGTCCCTGCAGAAAGATCTTAGCTGAAAATAAATATTCTCTCTGTCTCTCTGTGTGTGTGCATATTCTATGTGTCTCTTACACACAGGTATATGTAAGCATACACACAAATACACACACACATCCATGTATAAATTGAAGGTCTACCAGAGAATAATCAGATTGGCATGCATACCAATTAAAATCTTCAGATAATAAAAGAAGGAATGGGGGAGCATTTTTAAAGATTTGTTTTTACTTATGTGGGTTTTTGTGAATATGCCAGTTGTGTGCAATCAGATACAGCAAAGAGGATCTCAAATGCCCTAGACCATGGTTACAGGAGGTTTGGAGGAACTGATGTAGATGTTGGGAACCTAAGGGTTTTTCAGGAGAGCAGGAGGCCTCCTAGTTTCTGTACCATCTGGTCAGCCCCCATAGTGATGCATTTTCATGTGTGAATACACACATATAAAAAGTCTATGAATATGTGGTGTATGTGTGTGTGCGTGCGTGTGAAATGGTGTTTAAAAGTCACACTTTCTTCCTACTACAAAGAGGTAATTGAGGGTCTGTGAGGTGAGTTAGTAGATAAGGGCACCTATATGATGGAAGGAAGACACTAACTATCACAAATTGTCCTCTGACTTCCACATGTGCGCTGTGCCACACACACGTGCTTGCACACATAGTCATGTACACAACAACCACATATACACAAAACAGCAATTAAAATGCTTTTTAAAAGGTTTTTAAAAGAACATTCAAATTAAAAAAAGACCATTAGGAATTATTCTCATCTTCCTGATAGATAGCCCTGTAAGAAAAACAAAAAACAAACAAACAAAAAAATGCCTCCTGGAAATTTTTATTTATATATGTGCATTCATGGTGATATTGCTAGGCATGAGAACAGACAGCAAGATATAGAACAAAACCCACTTGAAGAGTTTCATTAACAGAGGGAAGTGGCTGAGGGAAGGAGGTACACAGGCCTGTTTTGAAAGCAACGTGGTGAAAGAGTGGAGCTCTAGATGTGTCTGCTTTTTAAACGACATCTAGCGCATGCATATAGGGTATTGCATATCCACATCATGTGAAGATTACATGACCAAGCTGTGTGTAGATAAGGCCCAAGGGTGACTAGGCAGTTTGCCTGAATGCTGATAGTGCATGCATGGCTGTGGGACTCGGAAGTGCTAACGCCTGGGGCGACTCATTATTCTTTTTGAATGCTGATGGCCTTGGGTCTCTGGATGTGGTGGGTGGAAATAACAACACATGAATGTATACACACACACATACATACATACACACACATATATCCTTCTAGAAGTTGTCAGGCTCATACTACATGTTTACATGTTCATGTGTGTTACACGTAATTAATTCTTTTAGAAAACACTCCTATTCCTCAAAGGAAGATATACAGTACAGTGAGGACAAGAAGACACATTCCATTTAGAGTAGACTTTCAGAGTATCATGGGATATGGATGGAGATATACCAGTTCTCTTTGCTAGGAACATGTTGTAGACATTATGTTACTAAGACTTCCAGGAGTGCAACCAAACGCCAGAGACAGTCTACTTTAATAGAGGTAGGGTTCATTTGTTTTCAAGTATCAGTCTTTGGTCTCTTTTGAGCCTGAGGCAAGGCAATACATCATGACAGAGAGCATACAGTAGAATAAAGCTGTCAGCTTATGGCAGCTGGGAAGTGAAAGAAGGAAGAGGAAGAGCCACAATTTCAATATTCCGCTCAAAGACACCTTTTCATGTGAACAGAAAACCTCTCATTAGGCCTCGCCTCTCAAAGGTCCTCCAAACTCCCAGGATTGCCATAAGCTTTTCACACATGATCCTTCAGGGGCATATCCAATCCCTAGCAAGCATCTTGTGAGATGGGGTTTCCTCGTTTCGGAAAGGAAAATGACAAGGTCTATCTCCCTCTCCTGGGAGGCACTATAATGAGTTAACCTGTTCAGATACTCAGCCATTTGTCAGACACCCTGAGTGAAGGTGCAGTGAGTGCTTGCTCAGTGTCTAAACACGAAGAATTTGTACAATGACCTGTGTTTTTCTGGATTTTCATAGGACACACACATAGCCAAGTGCCTCGTGTCCTGAATTTTCACTTCATCTTGGGAAACAAAGTTTTCTCTGTCTCAAAAGACCAAGGCTTCTATAAGGAGAAGCACTGTCTCCTGCTATTTCTAGAATTATTTTAATTTCTATTTTTCTAAAAACACTCTTCTATAAAGGAACACTTTAATTTAGTTCAAATAATGGCAAGAACACATTACCAGGTCCATGAAAAAGACATTCTGTTGCACTTATATCGGGTTTTATAATGATTGATTAAAGCAAAGGAAAACTAATCTGTCACTGCTAGTTACTAATGAATTACATTTTTCTTATTTATTATCCAACAAATTCAGTCAGATTTTATCTGTGAAATACTTGGTGATTTTCCATTTTCATTCCTCTGAAGGGAATAAAAAGATCTTTTCCCCTACTCTGGGCAGGAAAGAGCTGGTTTGGCTGTGAAAGGGGAGCGCTTAGGGCCTGAGAATGCCTGCCTTCAGACAAATGCTTCATCACCTGTGGAAAAGGAAAATGAAAATGTAATCAGTTCTGTGTGGAGAGAAAGAAGCAGCTTAGCATCTTGCAATATCACCTTGTAGTGGTTCTCAACCTTCCCAAGGCGGTGACCCTCTAATACAGTTCTTCATGTTGTGGTGACCTCAACCATAAAATGATTTTTGTTGCTACTTAATAACTGTAATTTTGGTACTGTTATGAACCATGTAACTATCTGATGTGAAAGACACCTGATATGTGACCCAGATTCCTGTGGGAGTGTGACCCAGGAAGGGGAAGTGACTGGTCCGAGCATCATTTCCTAGCAGCTAGGAACTTCCCATTTATGGAGTTCTAAGGACTTATATGAATTTACACTGAGCCTCAGGGATTCCCTCTGCTTCAGGCTACATTAACAGGGGAAATATGGACATTTTTTCTTAGTATAGAGACATCTTGGCATTAGTCAAGGTAATAAATTATTCTGCTGTTGGCCCAAATTTTAAACCTGTTTCAAGGTGGCTGGCTGATACCCTCAGTGGGACAAAACAGTTATGTGACTTCTTTGATTTTCTACTTTCTAAAATAAAGATAAAACTGGAACCTGATGGGAAGTTTGCGGTGAGATATGAGAACTATTTAAGACAAAGGAAGACAGGAGGTATGGTGAATGTTATTTGCACTATAAAAATCACTAACGTAGTTGTTAACTTTCCTAGTTAACCTTTTTAAAGGGTGATTTTACTATCACATCAATCCTGTTCTAAATCCCAGGTCTTCTTCTGTGTGAATCTGGGAAAAGTTTCAGGTTTCTTCATGAATTAGTTACTTCATCCATAAATAGCAAGCATCATTTATTCCATTATCCATTCTGAAAATTAGGGAGGAAAATAAAACTTCCAGGGATCAAGGCTATTACCAAACTCAGGCCCTGATGACACAGCAGTGCTAAATACACTAATACTCTTTCAACGAAACTGAGGCATATCACATCCACAGAAATAATCTATGGTCACTCATCTAGTAGAAGAAAATGTGAAACCTTTCTCCCTATTTCATTCCTAAGCTAAAGGTGTTTCTGTGACAGATTGAAGAAAACGGTCTACAGAATAATGAGAGCTATCCCTGACTTCATATTCTTTTCACACAATCTCCAGCCATCAGTGGATTATATGTTGTACCTCCAAAATCAACCCAAAGCCTTATTACTTGTTCCTGCACCCATTATACTTCCTAATGCTAAGTCGTTACTGTTTCTTAAGTGCAGTAAAAAGCAGCCCATTTTATAAACAACACCAAAAAAGAAGTTTCAAGTTCATTTTACTGGTATGTATTAGTATCAAAATAAATGTGTTATAAAATATTATTTTTACAAATGGATGTGCACGCACATGTGTATATATACATATGTATATATATACATACATACATGCATACACACATGTTACACGTACAGACACACACACACGCACACACACACACACTACAAATGTCCAGAGACTTAAGTTTGCTAAGCAACTGTTCTACTTACTTAGCTAAATCCTCAGCCTACTTTTCAGTTTTTAAGTTGAGACATGGTCTCATTTATTTGCTGGAGCTGTCTGTCTGTAAACTCATTCTGTTGACCTAATGCAAGAGTTGAATTTGCAGTACTCTAATCTCAACCGCCCAAAGGCTAATACTGTATACCTGTATCACCAGATCCAATCAGCACAAACACCTTCATTTTTACTATTTTCTTTGGGTGAAATCAAGTCTAACTTTCTTCAGTTTCCAAAGCTGGCCACTGTAAAGAGCTGGCCATCAATCTGTGTGGCTGGATTCTGCATTTTCTCAAGGGAAAAACTTTTGAAGCAAAAGATAATAAGACTGCTTGACAGAACAATTATTTCTGACTGAAAACTCTTTTCTTCTGTTGTTAATAAAGTGAACTCTTTTTTATTATAATGTTTTTTTAGGAACTGTGCTTGTGAACTCCACAAATCCTCACCCAGGAGAGAGATCTTCATTCCTTCTGTTAGAGAAGTCCTGAAGTTTGGACCACTTTACATTCAGATGCTGAGTCCCAGTTGACAGTCTGCAGTAATAGTGCTTTCAGCATCCATCTCAAGAGATTAGCCCCTTGTCGGGAAGATGTGATTGTTGCATAAAATGCTGCTATTCCCATGCGCTCAAATAGACACCTGGTGGAAAAAAAAATTTCCCCTATGTCATGGCGTATAAAATTCTCGCAGATAAAATCTCTAATAAGTAACTTCCTCTGTTATTTCTTTTTGGCTTAACTTCACCAAGTTTCCTTTCTGCCAGTCATTATCTGCTTCATTTATCTCCTTAGCGTTCATAGTGAATGAGTCCAAGTTAATCAACTAATTACAAATTCTTTAATTCCAGGAAGCATATTTCTCATTCTTCTCAGTTCCTTTAAGGAGAGCTGAGCACTGAACTCCTGGGGATGTGCTGTCATTAGCAGGCACTTGTTCCATACAGGCAGTTCTACATTGCTTCTGGGAAGTTTCTAGGAAGGACAAAGTTCCATTTATTAAATGTATGAATTACTAGGAAGATGAATAGGATTTTTTCTCAGTAGGCCTGGAGAATCTCACATATTTATTGCTTCAATATTCCCTCATTGTTTTATGGAGGCATCAATAAAAATAAAATTGATCACTTCTCTTATTTGTTTCTATAACTTCACACGGTATGGATTCATTATCTCATTCATTCATTCATTCACTCATTCATTTAACAAATTTTATGTTCTCTATGTGTCAGTCATAGTCGTACATCCTAGGAATAAGAAACATAATAGAAGTCTTCTGGGATGTAGACAGCAGGGATCAGGTAGTATTTGATACTTTAGAAGAAACTAAAAGAGTCACGGATGGGAATACAGTGGTAAACTTGCTCTTCAATATGTACAGGAAAGTTGATTTTCTTATCAATGTTGTCTGTGAGTGTTTGAGAGAAAGCAAGAAGCAATTGTAAAAAATAATTCAAAGCAGTGATGAGTGAAAGAAAATTGTTCTAAGGCAGAGGAGTTTAGGATATGTGCAGAACAGCAAGGTAGCTGGCATGACTATAAATAAATGATGAAGAACTGGGTCTTAAAAGTGATGACCATATGGTTAATGAGGGGAGGGGAAAAAGGTCTGTAGTCCATAGTAAGGAATTGTCCTTTCATTCTGAAAATACTGAGAAACTACTAGGAAAACGTCATACCTATTTCCAAGGACTGGTTGGTTTCCCTAATGAAACTAAGGTCTACAGATGAACTATAGATCAAGGAAGCCTGACATACAGCTATTGTTCATCGAAGAGATTGTTAAAGTTATGCTGACTGGATCTGCCAACATAGGCTTGTAATATTAGCTACCTGAGAACTTCAGGATTTGAGGTTGAAATGAAAGAGCTCGAGGCTGAGGATCAGAGGTATAGAGTTGGATATTAAAGCACAAAGCTCTAGGTTCCATCTCCACCACGAAAGAATAAAAGTGAGATATCTGAAAGGAAAAGAAAGCAAAAGAAGAACATTTTAAATTTTCTTTGCACCAAGTCAGAAGCATCAGGAAGTATATTGATATGAGCCTTTCCCTCCACCAGAACACTTCGAGGTGTGAAATACACGAGAGCTCAGGCTTCCCCCATGGAGATGCTCACTCTGGGGTTTGGGAGTACAGGGAAGACACTGGCAGAATTTATAAATCGCTGTAGTGATGGAGAGGAGCATCCAAGGTGGAGAAACAAAGCAACAGCATAGCTGTGGAATCCAGGAGATATAAAGTATTAGGTCTAGAACCATGCAGGGTCAAGACTGCAAGCTATTTTTAGTGTGTGACTTCTCCCTCAGTAACACTATCTTCCCATCCAACTGGAATGCTCAACTGTGAATAAATGCACAAAGCTAGATTGAAGCCTTTGGATTTGAAAAAAACTCTATGAACTTGAGGTATTCCTAGGGTCACCATTCATTTGTAAGGACAACAACCTTATGCTAGAAAACCGCTTTGTCACTCCAAATGAATAAATCTATAGTCTTAAGTCAGAACTTGAGGTGATTTGGTACCAGTCTTTTCTTTCTTTATCTTCCTGCAATGCTGGGTCATTCATCACATCTGAGGGTAGTAGTAAAAAGATAAAATATCGTAAAGCCAATTGGAGGATGATCATAATGGGGGTAGGCACTTTCTCTGACAGCTTGGACTTTTGTGCTATGGTCCTTACTGAGCTTGTCTATGGCTATGCATCCTCATTTCTATGCATCTGCATGCCTCCAGATCTAGTTGGAAAGACAGATGATCCAAAACACATTCATAGCTTGTGAACTCAGAAATAGAAGCATGATGTAGATGAGTGGGAACTGCTTGTGAAGGCACAATCTAAAGTGTAGCTGCAGCATCCATCAAAGAAGCACTGTGCACACTCCCTCCAACGGCTCTCTGACTTTGCCTATCTTTCACTGATAAATGCTCATTTGCTGTTTTAGCACAATAGCTTAAGAGTTTCTTTTCGCTTAATGTCCTTTGTTAATGGCTAAGGTCCACTAATGAGTGAGTACATACCACACTCATCTTTTTGGGTTTAGGATATCTCACTAAGGATAGAGTTTTCTATTTCCATCCATTTGCATGCAAAATTCAAGATGTCATTTTTTTTTTCCGCTGCGTAGTATTCTAATGTGTATATATGCCACACTTTCTGGATCCATTCTTCCAATGAGGGGCATCTAGGTTGTCTCCAGGTTCTGGCTATTACAAAGAATGCTGATATGAACATAGTAACACAAATGCTTTTGTAGTACGGTTGGGCATCTCTTGGGTATATTCCCAAGAGTGGTATTGCTGGATCCTGAGGTAGGTTGATTCCCAGTTTCCTGAGAAACTGCCACACTGATTTCCAAAGTGGTTGCACAAGTTTGCATTCGCACCAGCAATGGAGGAGTGTTCCCCTTACTCCACATCCTCTCCAGCATAGGTTATCATTGGTGTTTTTGATTTTAGCCATTCTGACAGGTGTAAGATGGTATCTCAAAGTCGTTTTGATTTGCATTTCCCTGATCGCTAAGGAAGTTGAACATGACCTTAAGTATCTTTTAGCCATTCGAACTTCTTCTGTTGAGAATTCTCTGTTCAGATCATTACCCCATTTTTTAATTGGGTAGTTTAGAATTTTTATGTCCAGTTTCTTGATTCTCTGTATATTTTGGAGATCAGGCCTTTGTCTGATGTGGGGTTAGTGAAGGACATTAAGCTTATAGCTCACAAGCCTGCAGAAGCCAAATAGCAAGGTGAACCCAAAGAAAAACATATAGATTTTCCTGGAAGTTGGAAGCAAACAAGATCGTCAGACAAAAGTTGGAAACACGGGTGTGGGGATGGGGGTGGAGGTAGGGACGGGGGGAGGGGGTAGGCGAAAGGGAGGGGGTAGAAGAGAGAAAGGAAGAACCAGGGAGAGCCTGGGGTTGTGGGAGGGTGGAGATCGAGGAAGGGTGGATATTGGAGAAGGGAATAAGATATCTACATTAACGGGAGTCATTTTAAGATTTGCAAGAGACTTCTCTCTAGAGGGGATCCCAGGTATTCATAGGGATGTCCCAGCTAGGTACTTGGGCAGCAGAGGAGTGGGTGCCTAAACTGAACTTGTCCCATAGTTACTTTGTTGAATATCTTAATCGTCACCATAGAAATTTCGCATGATGGATGGAGATAGAGCAGAGACCCACATTCACATCAGAACAAGGGACTGAGCTACCAAGGTCCAGTGGAAGAGCAGAAGGAGGGAGAAGATGAGGAAGGAAGTCAGGACCGTGAGGGACTGGCCCACCAACAGAGACAGTGTGCTCGATCTATTGGGAGCTCATCAAATCCAGCTGGACCAAGACTAAATGAGCATATGACCTAAATGGACTCTATGAATGTGACTGCCAGTGGGGACTGACTGACAAGCCAATGATAATGGCACCGGGACCTAACTCTTCTGCATGTGTTGGCTTTTTGGGAAATTATTCTATATGGATGCACATCTTCTTAGACCGAGATGGAGGGAGGAGGGCCTTGGGCTTCCCATAGGGCAGGGTATCCTGCCCAATCTTAAGGAAGCAGGGAGAGGGCGGTGGGGTAGTGGGGGAGCGGGAGGGCTGGGAACAAGGGGAGTAAATGTAAATTTTTCTTTTAACAATAAAAAAAAGAGTTTCTTTTCTACACAGTAATCATGGAGGTTACTGTTTTGAGACTTCCTTGCTCCACAAACGCAGTTAAGTTCTATGGTCTATCTATTTACCATAATATGTATTTATATTAATGATAATTTAAAGTATACAAAAATATAGAAGTTTCAAGTCACTAATACATGAGGTGATTAAAGAAAGTTTAGATATGTGCTCTGATGTAGGATTTGCTCTAGATGAATAAACACTGAAACCAGATAAAGTGTGCAGATTACATTAAATATTTCTATGAGTATTTTTAAAATGTTTCTTCTTAGCTTCCTTTTATAAAATTAGACTTCATTACCGGGTGGTGCATGCCTTTAATCCCAGCAAATTGGGAGGCAAAGGCAGGTGGACCTCTGTGAGTTTGAGGCCAGCCAGGTCTACAAGAGCAAGTTCCAGAACAAGCTCCTAAGCTACACAGAGGAATTCCCGTCTCAAAAAGTGGGAAAAAAATCTGACTTCACTGTTCTGTGTTTCAGAATTTTGTAAGATCAGTACCAACTGATCAACTACTATACCTATACATGTGAAAGGTGTTCAATATGTGTATGCCTGATATCAACACAAAATATTAGGTTCTTGAATATATCACCCAGTTTTCAAAAATCTACAATCATGGGAAAGTGTTACTGTTACATGCTTTAACAAGGATATTCTTATGTAGATTTGGTGACCCCCTTTGTAAGTGTTTTTGCATAAAATATGTAGACTACACTATCAGCATAGAAACGCATATAGTCATTTTTAGTATGATAAAACCTAAAGAAATTCTCACTTTTTTGTTGTCTATTCAATAATTAGCAGCCGTTTAATTTTATGAAAATATAAATTTAAATTTTGACACTATTTTTTGAACTAAAAGATACCTAATAAATATAGCAAATTTAAAACCCACTTCTGCTTTCCAGTGTTATCAATCTAAAACCATCAAAATTCAGATTATCAAAGCAATGAAGTACTTCACTTTACCTTGACGGAACAGAGATTTCTAATTTACCTAAGATTGCTTACTTGCTCATTCATTTAGAACCAAATTAATATTGATAAGTAGCCAATGCAATTTTTTGTTTTGATAAAATGTTTCTTAAATCACATATCACTTGCTTCATGGTTTGTTTTAATGGATACTTTCAAAGTTGATTTTGTGCATTTCACTAAGTTCAGAAAGAGGAATAGCAATTGGGTAAATGTCACTTCTGAGAATGCAGAATCCTTCTGAGAATTTACAACGTGTTCAATAGTCACTAGTGAATGTATCTCTCTATGTGGACTTCTATTGCTCTTAATGCTTTTGTTGCTATATGTAACAGAATCTACTCATGAAATTATTGAAAAAAAAGTTTGACAATTGCCTTACATGAATAAATGAAACTGTTTCCCCATATTGGTTATTCTTGCTAGTGGGCTTCAAGAATAGGCATCCTACCACCAAGAAAGGGCAAGAATGCAGTCACATTAAGATTCAAGATGTGGATTTCAAAGAGAGCTCCCATCACACAGAGAAATGTAAAATTTTCAGCTGTGTTAATAGGTTATTCAGTAGATTACTATCTAGATGCAGTCTTGGAGTTAACTCATCCGTGAGTCTCATCACAGATAGGAAAAGTGTGATGGAGTCAATTATATGAAATGATTGTCATATAGTAAGCAGTTACTGTGTGTTTTTGCATTGCAGATGCTAGTCTGTGTATTTAAATTCATTATTTTATTTAAGCTCAGAAGCCAAAGTCCATATATGTTACTACTGTGTTGTGTGTCCCAAGTTACTATTAAATGTACTTTGATAATCTAATGTTTCATCACTACTCAGCTTATTCCTGTTGAGTAAAAAGGAGAGACTTTATGTGTAGACAAAAGGTACTAATTCTCATTTCCACAAAATTTATTATTTAAATGCATTAAAGTTTTTTGTTTTATTTACTGCCTATCCTGGGGCAAATACACAATCAGCATTTAATGATGTTCCAGCAAGGGTAAGAGACAGTACGATTTTATATTCCAATAATTTTTAACTGAAAATTAAACCGTATACAATACTTTATTATGCTGATAATAAGATAAATTTATACTTTAGAAGTGTTAGAATATAAAAATGGTATGAATATTAGAATCAGTGAAACAAAGTAATTGATAAATTTCTTTCTAGGAAATGAAGGGCACACACATTTCTCACAAAAGAGTTGGCTATGTTTGTTGGGAGAATTTTAAATCAATTATATCCTTAAATATTGTATCAAATTATCTATTCAAGCCTTTGTGATCATTGGCAGTGCTGTACGGCTAGATTTTTATCCTAATTTCTTGTCAAATCCATCAACTACAAGAGACACTGCATGTCTCCATGGGAAAGAGGACTGACACTGAGTAGTTCACCAGGTCAATACAGGGCTCTCCTACTTCAACACCAAGCTGAGTTCTGGTTGGATAATTCTGATTCTATGCTCTGTGAAGTCATTGATATATATATATATACACATATAGTATTGGTCAGCACTTTCTAAATAGATAGATTTAATAGAATGAATAAATATTTTAGGGAGATTTATTAGATTGACTTACATAACATGCTTCTAGGTAGTCCAACAATGATTTTCTTACAATGAAGAGGCCAGAAAACAAATAGCTCCTCTCTCTACAAAACTAAGACTTGCTGTAGGCCCATTCTGATACTGAAAGCCTAAGGGGTTCCTGGAGAGCTGTTTGCCTTAAATCTCTGTTGAAGGCCTTAAGAAGTTGGTTCTTATACCATTGAAGTAATGCCACAACAACAGAATAATGAAACTTTGCCAATGGCAATGGTCTGGGTAGCCAGCAGATAGTGCCACCATCATTTGGAGTGAATAATCCTGCATCAGATAATTTGATCAAGAAAATCCTCTGCTTAATAGATTCCAGATGTACTCAATTTGAGAAACAAGATTAATCATTATATGTAACTTTTCCTTCCTAGATATTTGTAGTTTTTTGTTTTGCTTTGTTTTGTTTTCTATTTTATTCCTTTACTCTTTGGAGTCCTATCATCTAGTTCCCAAATAATCACATGTAGACTTATTTTTAATTATGAACATCCAGCCTTAGCTTGACTTGTTTCCAGCCAACACTCTTAGATTAAATGATCCCATTTACCTTTTACCTCTGGATTTTTACCTTTTCTATCTCTGTTTATCTTTTCTTTTCATCTTATTCTATGTCTGGCTGGTTGGCTGTGTGGCTGGCCCCTGGCATACTCCTCTCCTCATTTTATTACTTTTTCTTTTTCTCTTTTTCTCCTTCTATTTGTTCTCTCTGCCTGGCAGCCCTGAATATCCCTCCCAGGCCTACTATTGACCATTGACTATTCGGCTCTTTAGTAGACCAATCAGGAGTCTTAGACAAGCAAAATAACAGATTTCACAGAGTTAAACAAATGCAGCATAAAAGAATGCATCACATCTTTGCATCATTAAATAAATATTCCATAGCACAAAAGAATGAAACACATCTTTAACTAATATTCCTCAATAGATACTAGCAATATCTGTGCATTTTACCCAAATTGTGGTACCTCAAAATATCACCATATATGGTCCAAGATCCCTTAGAGAAGAAAATAAACTGATCCTGTACAGAATCAGTAAGGTATAGGATGCTAGTGGACTTGACATGAAGAAGGGCTTGTAGCTTTTTTACATGGTAGATTTTCTTCCTCTACTGAGTTGCAGAAGCAAGTGATCCTCCTCTGGTCTGAATACAGGCTGGGATCAACTGCCCAGGTTGAGAAGATTCTAGATAGGCAAATTCCCCATCTTTTATTTCCTAAGGTCATTCTTCCTTGTGTCAAGAACTTATTCTGTAGCAATTAAAACATACTTTGTTATTCGATATTCATGAATATTTTGCCTATGTGTATGTCTGTTCATTACATGTGTATAAAGCCTATAGAGGCCAGAAGAGGGCATCAGATTCCCTGTAACTGCAGTTACAGATGATTGTGAACCATCACATCAGTGCTGGGATTCAAACCCAGGTTCTCAAGAACAACAGCCAGTAATCATAACCAATGAGCCATTTCTCCAGGTCCTCTGGCACTTAGAAAAAAATACACTCAAAGATTTACTGTCAGCCATGTAAAGTGTAATTCTCAGATGGAAATTGTCTCAGCTAAACTCTTGAAGATGTTTCTCCTTCTAATCCCCAGCAATCCAGGACATGACAAGGGAACAAGACAGAAAAATACCACAGTACTCTTTTGTGCCATGGTATTTTCATATTCACAGAGTGGAACACACAAAAAAGACAAAGGAAATCTTTTCTCAAAAAGGAAACAGAGGATGAAGTTTCCTAGAGCCTCTATACTTAAGAACACAAACTTGCACACACACATGAACATTAGTGTACACAATTCAAATAACATTTTCTGTGATACTTAAGTTCTTTTTACCTCTAATGAAATGCATTTCTTCATTTTGTGAAATATTCATTTGTGTATGATACTATCCTCTCTATTTTCAACACTAGAAAAGAATTGTCAGTAATCTACAATGAAATAATATCCTTTGAATATATGACAAAATATAACATACTTCAAACCATGAACCCAAGTTTTGTGTTTTTCCAAATGATATCCTACTATTTTCACAGTCTTTCATGTTTTGCAAGGACTGCGTAGCTTGCCCTTCTATGAAATGGTTAAACACATCTGAGTCCCTGACTTTTGCAGCAAGAGGATGATTAAAATTATGACACAAGAAAGGATCTGGAAGTCAAAGACGACTCCCTGGAGACTAGCAAGCCGAAGTCACTCTCTGCTGAAAGTTGGAGAGCCCACGTGACCTTTCTGACAGTCACATTGCATAAGAAAAGCACAAAAGTGCCCCTTGCCTGCCTTTTAGTTGTCTTAGGAGACTGTTCTTTTCACACAGTACTTTGATTTCAGGCTGCTTGATCAGCACTTACTTCCTACTGGGGAGAGGCAAGGTTAGAGACGCTGAACACACAATATGTGTGGCTCGCACACTAAAAAATATCACTCTCCACACACTACTCAGACCACAGCCGAGCAGGAATTCAGGAAAGCCAGCCAAAAGTAGGTAAGGAGTAAGGATGGCATGGATGAAAGAGGAAGAACCATCTGGGAAAGATTTGGATGGTGTCCAGCAGAAATGGGTCCTCTATGGGGAGCCTTCATAGGGTACAGAGAAGATGAATGACACACTAGGTGTTTGTAGTTGAGAACCACAGCTGCCTTTCTAATGGCCTCTTACGGCAGGTGGCCAAGCTTGCCTACAATCAATTCTAAAATGCTTTCTTTAAAGTCTCAAGAACTGCCTTGGTGAGTTCAAATCAAGTAGAAATTCCCTCTGATGAATGCATAGGACATTGTTTTCTTTTCGTGAAACTGCTCTGTCACAGCCTTGAATGCATAGGAAGTTGGGTGGTGCCACTGTAGTCCCTTCATGGCGTCTCTTCTACAAGTGCATAAGACCCATTCTTCGGTCATTTGAAAATCAACAGGTTGTGAAATTTAGGTGGAGTATTGGGAACAAATGCTCAGTCACCTGACTGTCCATTTCTCCCATGGAAAATACACTTGCATGTCTCATAACATCCTTAGCAGACAGCATTACTTATCCCTTAGAAAGATTTCTTGGGTTGTCCCAAGCCCAAAATACATTGCAAAATGTTTTAGGCTTCATTTCACATGCATTACCTCATTCCTGCCTGGTCAAAGGTTATTATTGTTATCATCATCATCAACAACATCATCATTATTTTCCTGATTTACAAAAGGTCAAAACAGAAGGCTCCAAACGAAAATTACTTTTCATTGGGAAAACGTAATCAGACAACAGGACCTGCAGTCAAACTACAGCGTCTACTGACTACAAGCTTTGATTCCTTGTTACAAAGGTCAGTGGGAGAAAACACTTATTTTCCAGGTGTTTCTATTCACCTATAAAATAATGATATGCCACGTTAATTGAGAAGAAGAAGCAGGTTTTCTCAGACACCAAGGCTTCTTGTTTTTTCAGGCATCATGCCCTTTTTTTTTTCCTTACCTGATGGAACTTAGGTAATAGAGAATCATAAGGACACTGAGGTCCTCAGAAGTGAGAAATAAACAGAAAACTTTTCGAAGGACAGAATCCAGCTCTGTAATAGAAGACAGTGTGCAGGAAGAGAGTGAGGTGTCACAGCCTTGTCAGGCCCCCAGTGTGTTAATCCAATTCTTTCTGCTGTCTCTGGACTCAAAGTGAAGATATAAATATATCACCCTTGCAGGAGTGGAAGCGGGAGGTAAATGCACAAACGAGAACAAGATGAGAACGGAAACAGAATCACACTGATGTCAGACAAAGAACAGTTTTAGGAAAGGACAAGAGCATTTATATTAAAGGACAAGAGCATTTATATTTATAAATTCTGAGCACAGAGGCCTGTCATGTGTGGTATATGCTAACAGGACCTCTGAACACTTAATGGCATTCATTTTATTACCGTTTTGCTCCAGTGGAGAATGACATATTAAACTGATCAATAGAAGATGACGGCTTTGTCAAGATGTTTACAGAAATTGTCGGAATTGAATAATGTGAAATATTTTTCCATCTTCCCATTGAATGTTACATTGCCTGATGTCTGTTGAGGGCTTTAAAACTTCCATAGTTCACTTCCTAGTTCTAAAAGGGAATTAAGAGGAACATGTTAATAATCTGTAGATGAGTTAAATTCTTAGGTGTATGTCCTGCTCATTACCACAGATATTACAGTAATACAAATGCAGGATATATGGTTATTCAGAACAATGGGCACATAAAGATTTTAGGGAAATGAAAATATTAGAAATATCAGCTTTCATATTTTTGCTTAACAGTATAATAATTGATTCAAATAAAATTATACTGAGTCCCAGGATAAGGCATATATATTAACTTTTTCAGAGAGAAATGAAAGTAAAGAAGGGAATAGTGTCTAAAACAGTGGTCCTCAACCTGTGAGTCATGACCTGCTTGGGGGTCCAATGATCCTTTCGTGGGGGCTGCATATACTGCATACCAATTTCGCGTTATGATTCATAACATTAATTAAGTTGCAGTTATGATGTAGCAACTGAATAACTTTATGGTTAGGAGTTACAACAACATGAGGAATTGCAATAAAAGATCTCAGCTACAGGAAGGTTCACTTTGTTGTTCTCTTAGATGGTGGGAAAAAGACATCTCTACCACCTCGCTGATTTGTTTTAATTTGTATGTATCTGTGTACCATAAGTCTATGTGTGCCTGTGGAGAACAAACTGCATCAGTCCCCTAGAGCTGCAGTTATAATTGGTTGTATGCTGTCTGGTGTGAAAAATGTGGAGTGACTTGAGCCCTCTGGAAAAGCAGCAAGTCTTCTTAACCCTTGAAGCACTTTTCCAATCTCCAAGCATAGGTTTTAGCAGATGCACAGTTTTCTTTTCCTGAAAGGTTGTTTGTCTAGTTATTTGAAAATCTAATTTTATTTTGACCTGGCTAATGATAAGGTAGAAAGAGAGAAAAAAATAAATTTTCCAGTCCCACAGTCATGTGCAAAACTTTAACATTGGAAATCATTGTAGTGTGTCTTAAGCAATGAGTCTTTAGCAGTGAATAGTCACTGGATAAACATGTTCAACTCATGTGAGAAAATGAATGAGAAAATGCTCAATAATAAAAATTAGGTGTAAACTATTTGTGCTATGTCTGAAACTTGTGACAAAAGAATAATATGTGATTTTAAATTATATAGTTGGCTCTCTGAGAACACCCAAAGTGCCAGTCTTTCTTTTCAAATTATAAGTCTTTAATTTCCACATGTAATTAAGGAATTGTATACAACCCAAGGAGGAATGAAAAAGTGGGAAATATTCATTACAAAGAATATTCTGGGCAATGAGACATAGGTCGAATGCTGTCATTTGGTGAATGGTAGTGGAGTGATAATGCGATCATATAATTAATACTGTCCAACATTAAAAACAAATGAGCACATACACAAATACACATCCTTGTGCTGAAGCAGATTTGGGAACAGACTGTGAATGGGTTCACACAGGATTGTAGCACCTGTAAAACAAATGTATACTTAATGTGAGGCTGTACATAGTACATAAATGATGTATGAAACTCAAATATACAGAGATATCAGTGTTTGCTTGAGGCAGAAGTTAGGATGGATTGCCTACTGTACTGAGCCTTCACTGAAATCTACGATGAGGGAGGTGTGCTGAATAGTGATTCTGGAACAACTATTAAAATGCATGTATGTGTCACTGCTCATGTATTCCATTTCAACTAGTCTCTTTATTTTATAAATTTGTAGGGAAATGTAGGAGGAAGGGAAGGAAGGAGGGAGAGAAGGAGGGAGAAAGGAAGAAAGGAAGGGTAGAAAGAAAGGAGGGAGAAAGGAAGAAACCAGACTGAAAACAACACATCATCACATTAAATGTAGCTAAAGAAAGGAATTCCTATAATTTTCATTTACAATTATAATTTATCTTTACAAGTAGATTAAAAGTACAGATACTTTATTTGTTCTAAGCTTTTTATATTTGAGAAACTCAATTTTTTGTTTTTATTGACTTAATTCTTTCAACATTGAGTAACTTTTGAAATGTAAATTTAGGGTGCCTGCTAAGGTTCATTCTCAGGTCAAAAGTGACCTACCTTAGTACAGCTCTGCTTTCATTTTTTAAATAAAACTTTTATTCATTTTACATATCAACCACTGTTCCCCCTCCCTCCCTTCCTCTTTCTCCCTAGCACCTCCCCCCAACCCACAGACATCCACTCAGAAAGTGTAAGGCCTCCGATGGGGAATCAACAAAGTCTGATGTACACAGTTGAGGCAGGGCCAAGATCCTCCCACTCACTCCCCCTATATACCCTCTGCCCCTGCCTCCCCCCACCCCACATCAAGGCTGAGTAAGGCATCCCAACATATGGAATGGGCTCCAAAATGTAGCCCAAGCACGAGGGACAGATCCTGGTACCACTGCCACGGGGTGCACAAACAGATCAGGCTACACAACTGTCATCCACATGCAGAGGTACTAGTTCAGTTCCATGTGGGCTCCTTAACTGTCAGTCTAGAGTCCCTGAGCTCCCAGGAGATCAGGTCAAGTTTCTCTGTGGACTTATACTGTCTTTTACTTTGAGTTCAATTGTCCATTGCTTTAGCATTTACTTCTACATTCCTCCACCTCATTGTATAATACATTTGCCACTAATCTATATCTGACAATATTTGACGGGAGCTGTTTCCTCAGTTTAATTTGAGGTAGCATCAGAAATCTCCAGGGAGTTAATTACCAAGTTTGCAACAACATGGAAACTAACATGGCCACACTCATAAGGGAGATGATATGGAAATAGAATGCCTGCACAGTAATTGCATTTGTTCCTCCTGACCTCAGCCCAGTCAGGACCACACTCTTTCACCTCCTTGCATCTTAGCCCCAAGGGAAGAACTCCAGCTGTGAATTTACAATGAAAACTTGCACTTAACCAAAGTTTTTCCTCTGAGTTGGCCTAAGAGAAACCAGCTTTTGCACCAAGTTGCAGGCACTGGCTGAGTGCTTCTGCTGAGTTCTCTTTGGAAACCAACTGGAAAGGCTCTAACTTGCCTGTCTAGCCCCTAATAAGAGAAAACTTTGTGACTCTATTATGGCAACCCAGGAGATGAGTAGATTCAATCTGGCAGTCACTAATGGTTGGTATGGAGAGCCAGGAAGACATGGGAAACAGCAACAAGGATCCTGCTTCACTTTGAAATTTATCAGTTTTAGTTTTATAACTCTCCTGTAAGGATGCAAAAGTACCAACTAAAATGGATGATGGCGTCTATAACTGTCCTATGTCATCACAGGATTATTATGGCAAAAGTGCAGTTACAGTCACCCCATTGGTCACTCCTTGTTCTTAGAGGTCACTTGATGTTCCCCGGGTTCAGTCTTCAATACCAGGGGTTATTTGGGCCTTCTCCCACTGAGATAACTGGCTTTGGGGGCTCTTTATGCTGAGGTTGCTGCCTTGGGCCTGCTTTGACAGAGGTCGCTAACCCAGGCCTACTCTAGAAGAGGTCACAGGATTGGTCCTGCTCCATCAAATGTCACTGGCACAGGCCAGCTATGTCAGAGGTCACTAATACATGACCAGTCTGGCAGAGGTCTCTGGTTCTGGTCTGCTCCTTCAGCGGTGGCTCCCTTTTATCTTCTCCTGGTCTCTGGTTCTCTGACTTGGGCCTGCTCCCTCCACATTTGCTCCCTTGTACCTGCTCCTTTGGAGTTTGCTGCCTGAGGCCTGCTCTGGTAGAGGTTGCTAGCTCAGGCATGTTTCTGTAGATGTCCCTGGGCTCAGCCCAATCCCTCAAAGGTCTCTGGCTAAGGCTTACTCCCTCAGAAGTCCCAGATCTTCAGAAGTCTCTGGCTCCCACCTACTCCCTCAGTGGTTGCTCCCTTGTACCTGCTCTAGTGGAGCTCCCTGCTTCAGGCCTGCTCCAACAGAGGTCACTGGCTCATTCCTGTTTCTGTAGATGACCCTGACTTTGGCACACTCCCACAGGCAAGTTAAATCCAAGAACACATCAAAAAAATCATCCAGCATGATCAAGTCAGGTTCAATGCAGAGATGCAAGGATGGTTCAAATTATAAAAATTTGTCAATGTAATCAACCATATAAACAAACTGAAAAATAGAAACCACATGATCATCTCATTAGATGCTGAAAAATTCTTTCACAAAATACAACATGCCTTCATGATAAAGGTCTTGGAGAGAGCAGGGACAAGAAACATATCTAAGCATAATAAAGGCAATATACCACATGCCAACAGTCAAGATCAAATTAAAAGGAAAGAAACTCATAGTGATCAGGAACAAGACAAGGTTGTCTACTCTCTCCATAACTATTCAATATAGTTCTTGAGGTTCTAGCTAGAGCAATATGACAGCAAAAAGAGATCAAGGGAATACAAATTGGAAAAGAAGAAGTCAAACTCTCACTATTTGCTGATGATGTGATAGTTTATATAAGTGACTCCAAAAATTGTACCAAGGAACTTCTACAACTTATGAACACTTTCAGTAATGTAGAAGGATACCAGATTAATTCAAAATAATCAGTAGCCCTCCTTTAAACAGATGATAAATGGGTTGAGAAAGAAATCAGAGAAACATCATTCTTCACAATAGCTACAAATAGCATAAAATATCTCGTAGTAACTCTAACCAAACAAGTGAAAGATCTGTATGAAAAGAACTTTAAATCTTTGAATAAAGAAATTGAAGAAGACATCAGAAAATGGAAAGATCTCCCATGCTTTTGAGTAGGTAAAATTAGCATAGTAAAAATGGCAATCTTATCAAAAGCAATCTAAAGATTCAATGCAATGACCATTAAAATCTCAGCACAATTCTTCACAGACCTTGAAAGAATAGTACTCAACTTCATTTGGAAAAGCAAAAAGCCCAAAATAGCTAAAATAGTCCTGTACAATAAAGAAACTTCTGGAGGCATCACAATCCCTTATTTCAAACTCTACTACAGAGCCAGAGTACTCAATACAGCCTGGTATTGGCATAAAATCAGACAAGAGGACCAATGGAATCAAATTGAAGACCGAGATATTAATCCACACATCTACGAATACCTGATATTTGACAAAGAAGCAAATAATATCAATTGGAATAAAGAAAGCATATTTAACAAATGATGCTGGTATAACTGGATATCAACATGTAAAAGAATAAAAATAGATCCCTATCTATTATCATGCACAAAACTCAAGTTGAAATGGATTAAAGACCTCAACATAAAGTCAACCACACTGAACCTCATAGAAGAGAAAGTGGGAAGTACACTTGAATGCATTGGCACAGGAGAACACTTCCTAATATAACCCCAGACATTGAGAGAATCAATAAATTGGACCTCCTAAAACTGAAAAGCTTCAGTAATGCAAAGGACATGATCAACAAGACAAAATGGCAGCCTACAGAATGGGAAAAGTTCTTTACTAACACCACATCAGACAGAGGACTGATCTCCTAAATATATGGAGAACTCAAGAAATTGGTCATCAAAAGAACAAATAATCCAATACAAAAATGGCAGAAGATCACTTAAGGAAATGTTCAGCATCCTTAGCCATCAGAGAAATGCAAATCAAAACAACTCTGGGATTCCATCTTACACCAAGAATGGCCAAGTTCAAAAACACTGCTGACAACTTATGTCTGGGGTAAAGGAAACACTTGCATTGCTAAGGAGTACAAACTGATACAGCCCCTTTGGATATCAGTATGGTGATTTCTCAGAAAATTAGAAAACAACCTTCCTCAAGATCCAGCAATACTACTTTTGGGTATATACTCAAAGGATCCTCAATCATACCACAAGCACATGTGCTCAACTATGTTCATAGCAGCATTGTTTGTCATAGCAAGAACCTGAAAACAACCTAAATGCCCCTCGACCAAAGAATGGATAGGAAAATGTTGACATTTACACAGCAGAAAAAAATAATGACATCTTGAAATTTACAGGCAAATGGATTTATTTAGAAAACATCATATTGAGGGAGGTAACCCAGACCCAGAAAGACAAATATCTTATGTACTCACTACTCATAACTGGCTTTTAGAATAAAGCAATGCAAACCAGCCTACAGTTCATAATTCCAGAGAACCTAGACAACAATGAGGACCCTAAGAGAGATATATGTGGTTCTAATCTACATGGGAAGTAGAAAAATCCAAGATCTCCTGAGTAAATTGGGAGCATGGGGACCATGGGAGAGGGTTGAAGGGGAGGGGAAAAGAAGGGAGGGGATAAGAGAAAAATGTGTAGTTCAATAAAATCAGTAATAAAAAAGAAGAAGAAAGAAGAGAAGGGAGAGAGCAAGAACCAAGCAATTGAGCACGAGAAGCAGAGGAAGAAAACATACATGTGAATGTGTATAAGTCATGAAATTAGTAAGGAGACCATAAAAAAGAATAAATACTAATTAACAAAAGAAAATCAAGAGCAGCAGCCTAGGCACAAAGGCAGTAAATGATCAGTAGTCAGTAACACAGCTATTTGACCATTGGGATTAAATGCCAAGATAAAATAAATAAACAAACAAACGAATGAATAAATAATAAGTCACAACATTGTGAAACAAGCCCAGTTAGAAACGTGGCTTATTTTTTTGATGAACTGACAAGTCAAAGGTGATTGCGAAATTCACAGGCTTTAGAACGGTTAAAATTATTTAACAAAAAGAGGAATGTTAAAAGATTCAAGGCAGTGTTATATGAACAGTTTGAAAGGAGGTAGCACAGACAGGAGAAATAATTTCACAGACATGAGTTCAATAGGCCTTTACAAGGTTCTGAGTTACCTTGGTACTAAGTGTAAGGACAGGCTTGTAGAATGTGCTGGTGAAATCACTAACTATGTACATGGAAAAACACTCTAACTTTCACATTGCACAGTCTGCAGCAGTCACATTCAAAATAACAATATAATCCTGGACGTAGAAAGACGGAATTCTCAATAAAAGCATGGGTGAGGATTTTTGTGGCCTGAAGTATAAGCGGTATTTCCTATCATAACATTAAACAATAAAGAAAAAGCTCATGAATTGGACCATTAAAACTAAATAGTCCCTTTGAGTAACACTACAAGGAAATAAAGAATAGACCATAGAGTTTGTAGAATTCATCTTGGTGCAAGGCCTAAAATATTCCTAGCATCACTTCCATAGCATATTTGTATATGCTCATGGAGCAAATCTATTTATGCACCAAGCATGATTATGAATGTAACACATAGAGAGAAATATCCAAAAGCCAATTAAAGTAAGGAAAACCTGAACAAGCACTTCACAAACAAGATTCTCCAAAAGCACATGAAAAGATATTTCAACTAATTAATCATCAAGGAAAACTAAAATGAGTCCCAGCATGACACCCCACACTCACTAGTTTGGTTATGACTAATACTTCTAATTATTAACAAAGACATGAAACAAATGGGATATTCATGCTTCTCTGATTAGAATTCAAAATGGTATGAGCATTCCATATAACACTGAAAATTTTCTTGCCGATCTTAATATGTGTTTATAGCAGATCTGTAATTTCAGTCTTAGGAATTTTCCCAAGAGAAATGAAAAATGAATTTACAAAAAGACCCCCAAAAAGTAGAGTAGCAGTAGTGGAATCTGCTTATATGTTTTTGAATAATATAGTAGATTTAAAATTACTTAGCATATTTATGAAGTAGAATAAATCTCAGCAGTGAAGGAAAGACATAAGTGAAGGCAGCAGTCTCCCTTGATCCCCTGCAATAGATTCAAAGCTCTTCAGCCACAGCATATGGACAGTGCCAAGCATAACTGTTTCTTCTTCTACATATATATCTACCATACAGACTTTCTATTTATAAATATTAGACAGCCATGGAATGTAATAAGGAGGTCCCTTGTTTTTTTTTGTTTTTTTTTTTTTTTTTTTGCTGGCCACTCAGCAGCTCAATCCTGAAATAACCATACAGAAACTATATTAATTAAATCACTACTTGGCCCATTGGCTCTAGCTTCTTCTGGCTAACTCTTACATATTAATTTAACCCATTTCTATTAATCTTTGTATTGTCACAAGGATGTGGCTTACTTGGTAAATTTCTGGTATCTCTCTCAGGCAAGGCTACACTGCTTCTCACTAACTCCTCCCTCTTTCTCCCAGGATGCAGTTTAGTTTTCCCTGCCTATCTCTATTCCTGTGCTGGCCCAAGACAGTTTATAGAGGCGAATCCCACATCAATGGATTGTTCAATAATAACTGACAATAGCAGAAAACTCTTTTAAAGCATACTTGCTATGCTTTGAATTTGAAACATCTCCGACAGACTCAAGTGTTGAACACTATTTTGTAAAGTGGTAGAAACTTTAGGTCTTTGCACCTGCTGGAAGATGAATGGTGTGGTGCTTTAGAAGGCTTTATAGGACCCTTCTCTTGTGCTTTGCTTCCTGGGAGTGAACAAACACCCCACATGCTACTACCCCATGATATTCAGCTTTATTCAATCACGGACTAATATAGTTCATTGAGCAAAGATGGATAACTGTGGTGGAAGTTAGTGTGTATCAACAAGATGGTGTGACTGACAAACCAGAGACAATAGAGGACCATCTTGTTTTTATTTTTAGAAACCATCTTCTTGTAACTAACTAGTATCAGGAAAACCATCTTGGATCTTTTCAAGGGTTGTACTTTCATTTACATGGGACTTCCCACTGGATTCTACTTGGTAAAGGTCACTCCTGATCTTAAGAATGTCAACCTTGGGGGCTGGAGAGATGGCGCAGAGGTTAAGAGCATTGCCTGCTCTTCCAAAGGTCCTGAGTTCAATTCCCAGCAACCACATGGTGGCTCATAACCATTTGTAGTGGGGTCTGGTGCCCTCTTCTGGCCTGCAGGCATATGACACAGACAGAATATTGTATACATAATATATATATATACATACATATATATATGTGTATATATATATATATATATATATATATAAAGAATGTCAACCTTGGGACATAGCTTGCAGCACAGAATACCTGGAGGACAGTAACAACCCATATGGTCTTCATTCCATCTATACAACCCACACAGTAAAGAATATCCCTTTGATGTGTTTCATGTTCCTACCTAGGATATTTTTATATAAAAAATATTTTTGTGTATGTGTATACGTATAGATATTTGCATGCTGAGGAATGCATATGAAGGTCCAAAGGCTACTTTTGGAAGTCAACTTTTTCTTTTTAATATGCAGTTACTGGGTGTGGTGGTTTGAAAGAAAATGGCCCTCAAATGGAGTGACACTATTAGGAGTGTGGCCTTGTTGGAGTAGGTGTGGGTTTTTCAGAAGAAGTATGTGACTGTGGAGGTGGACTTTGAGGTCTCATATATGTTCAAATTACCACGCAGTGTCCCAGTTCACTTCCTGTTGTCTACAAGATATAGAACTTTTAGCTACCTCTCTAGGACCATGTCTGCCTGCACACTGTCACGGCCCACCATTATGATAATGGACTGAACCTCTGAAACTGTAAGCCTACACCTCAAATAAATATTTTTCTTTGTAAGAGTTGCTGTGGTCATGGTGTCTTTTCACTACAATAGAAATCCTTAGACACTGGAGGTCAAATTTAGGTTGTAAGGCTTGGTGACAACTGCCTTACCCACTGAGCCATCTCATCCTCTTTTCTGGAAAATTATACCTATGACATTCTGTTTGCTTAGAAATACCTCTTGTCTTTCCTTTAGAAGCTCACTTTAGAAAGACCCATTAACTTTATATTTCACTGCCATAATTTCATTTTTATTTTACTTACAGTGTTTTTTGCATGCATACACACACAGAGAGACCATTTAAAAATGAAAGATTATTGAAACAAGAAAGGACTATATTGTTAATGTGTGACTTACTAATCTTTCTCTTCTTAGTCTTAACACAGTGCCTGAGAAAGCAAGAGCCTCAAATGCATATTATTAAACAACTCTTGAAAAAGCAACAATGAATTTGTAGTTTTGCAACATCTATAAAATGTTGTATACCAATCATAGTTTTATGCAACACTTCAACTCATCAAATACATCTTATCACCTACTATGTGGAAGTTGAAAAACAAGTTAGAGAATTGATCTGCTTAAAATATTGTAAATGTAGTGAGAAGATGACATTTGAACAGGTAATTAAAATAAATGTGTTAAATGTCATAATGTAGTCATGAACAAAATGTTATAGAAATGCAAATGAAGGAGAAAATTATTCTGCTCAGTGGGGCTTCCCCTAAAGAAAAGCTTTGATGTGACCTCATGAATAAGGAACGGTTGTTTTGTTAAGTATTTAAAAATTACTTCAGAGTATCCATCACCAAGACCGGTTTGAGAACATTCAGGTGTTGGTTCACGTTTTGAGCAACCCCCAGTGTAGGTACACTGTGAATCTCCCCTCCGGCAGTAATTGACTCCCCTTCTGTTTAGGTCAGAGAAGGATGCCAAATGGGAATTCTAGTCCTCTGTGTGTCCCTCTCACAGCCCTCTCTGTTGGGCAGCTAGACTCACACTAGAAGCCTTGGAGGCTAATAAGGACAGATCCCTTCTTTCTAATCATCCTTGTACCCCCATCTCCCATTTCCCTGGAAACCCAGGAAGGAAAGCAACACTTTTCCTCTCTTAAAGTTTTAAAATAGCATATGAAAAGGTCGAGGTAAAGGGCTTTCTGAGGCTTATCAAGGAAAAGCAAATTCCTTTTGGTCAAAAGAATGGAGTCTGAACTTTTTGATTCTGGCCCTTGGTGAAAACATCACATGATAATTCCCTTATGAATCACCAAAGAAGTCTTTTCCTACATATAGATGGTTGTAGATCCTTACTACTAAAGCTGTCTACTTCTTTGACTTTTATCTCAAAAATCATAATTTGTACCGTTTTTTTCTTCTCTGTCTTTTTAAAATATAGATGCAGTGCTAAGTAAGCATTCTTTCCCAGACACTCTTGACATTCTCATTCTTTGTCTAAGACTCACCACTTCCCACCATGCAACTGTTACTTAAGGCCATTGCTGAACCTCCCTATTTTCTTGAACCCTAATTTAAATGACACGACTCTCTCCTTTCTGTGTCTCTACCTCATCCCAGGAATTGCTGATATTTACAGTTTCTGTTCTGTGGTTTCTCTCTTAAGCTTTCATGCAATGGCCTTCAAGCATCCTTTTGAGTTCATTTTAAAATTTCTTTATTAAGAAGTCACGAAAGAACCCTGATTTTTGGGAACTGCGTTGAGATGGTTCCCTTCATCTCTTCATCTATGACATAGAGAAAGGGACTAAAATTTTGCTAGCCTTTGTAGCATCAAAGTAGCACAATGGTAGCACAGAGACCCTATCTCAAAAACTATGAGTTTATAGGCAATTTGTGATAAAGCTATATTTAAATTATATATGATAAAGAAAACTCAACCAGACCTGGTGGTGCATACCTATAATCCTAGTACTCAGGGATCAGAGGCTAGATGACACTTGTTTAAGGCCTACCTGAGTTATATAAATGGACCTTGTGACAGGAAAAAAATTAGAACAGTAGTTAAAAAAAGAGCAGTAGCATATGCTCATATGTTTTAGTCCTTTGTACTTTCATAGAACAAGAGACATGCAATTAAAAATGTGTTTTATTTGGCCTATAATTTTGGTATCCAGAAGGTATAGAAACCAAGGTGTGGTCAGGTGAGAACCCTGTGAACTTTTTTCGTGATAGCACAATGGCAGTTAGCTGTATGAGGAGGAGCTGAGCATGGAGGTCAACCGGTCATGGGAGGTGGTGTCTGCTTCCAGGAGACAACAATAATGACTCATAAGATTGGAGCCCCCGTGACCTCACCACCTTCCCCCTGAGCCCTCAGCCATACACTGTGGCAAGTGTATAGCAATAGACTTTGGAGGGTGTTGAACAATATTCAGACTGTAGCATCATCACTCACAGCACATCAGGATATGAATGAAGTCAGTATTTAGAGGAGCAAAATACTTTCCTTCTTTATTGACGATTACCAAACTTACCTGGAAAGCATAAAATCTCATGCAATAGTCTTAGGAGTGAATTTCATGCGCTCTGAGAGTCTAAATTTTTTTTTTCCTGGGATTGTTTTACAAACATGAAAATAAGGTCTGACAAATTTCCACGTGCCACTCTTCCCTCCTCCCACCCACTCTCCACATGTCCTATCCCCACCCTTCAGTTTGTTAAAAAAGAGCCTCCTCTAGTGCAGCTCTTTCCTGCCTAGCAGATGTACAAACAAGACAAATAAATCAGGTTTGAAACTGGCCTTCTCTTGCCCTAAATCTCTACCTGGTGGGAAAGTCTCACTACTAGTCTGAATGCATATTCCATTTTAGAATGGGTCCCAGGGGGTTGGGCTGAGTGTGGTAATGATACACTAGCAGTCTTAATCTTCAGAGCTTGCTTTAGCTTGGTCTTGCCTTCACCCTGGGGGATTTATTCCACATACCTCTTAGACATGTGTCGCCTTGCACTGCGATACAGAGTCAATGCTCCTACACATTCATTTATGCACAGCCTTCTTGGAGAAAAACTCACTGAGATATATTGAAACAGAAATAGAGAAAAGGACAACAAGCAGGAAATGCTCCTGCAAGCGCACCCTCTAATGCCTTAAGGGAATTCTATTTCTATTTATGTAGAAGGGGTTGGCTAGCTCTCCAGAGCTTAACAGGTGTTTTCCCAGGCTAGATGAATGGGGAGTCAGGAGGAATTCATAAAAGCAATAGAAACTCAAATGCTCTCCGTTGCCCTCCCTCAGCCAGCTCGCTAAAGGGTTGTTTTCTCTTCCTGCCACTTCTCTGTTGCAGCAGAAAAATGAGACGATTCATAAAGCGGCATAACCTTGGTCACCAACAATCACATGATCACAGGTGCTGAGCCTCCGGGATGGGCCCATATGGGAACAGCTTCGTTCCCTGCTGCTTTTCTGTGGTTACCATCAGTGTTAGTGGTTCCTATTTTGTTAGGACAACCTCAGGGTCAAATCCAGGCACTGCCTACAAACTATGTTGTTCTGAATTGCTTTTCTGCTCTTGAGTTAAGGAACGAAAGTATCACCTGGAGAGCTGACAAAACACTTGGACATGTCTGGCCTGGGATGCTCCTTCATCTTGTCTTTTCATTTGCTGACTCTTGGTCTGCTCCAGCCTCCAAGCCCCCACCCCCAGCCCCAGCCCCAGCCCCAAGCTCTCTGCAGGCTGTGAGATCATGTGAAACCTGTAAGAGGCCCTTTTTTCATTCCTGTCACTGAATGTGCCAGGATTACATAACTATGCCTGGCATGGTTCTCAGAGCAGAGAACAGAAAGAGGAAATAGATGAGGTCCCCACTGTTAGTGAAATAAGTGAAAGAGGCGGAGAGGCACCAATGTCAGCTCTACCTTTGGTTAAACTTTCACTAAAATGGCTATTATTAAATTTCCCCATACTTATACTTCATATTTCAATAATATATTATTTACTTATAATATTTTCTAATTGAATTAATTATGAAAATTTTATCATTTTTATTAGAAATTTGATCTTTTAGTTAAAAAAATGTTTCCCAGTTTGGATAGTTGTAATTTGCATTAAAAAATGTTGGTTCAAAGCCACGGTGTTCTGTGCACTGGGCAAGAAATGTTCCATAGTTTTCTGCTTTGTCATCTGCCATGTTTTGGGTGGTCCACTGTTGCCTTGAAATGGACCAAGAAACATTCTTTTCCATGTACTTTGAATATGTGCAAAAGTCATGAGATCTTTATTTTCAATCTATAAACTTTTTTTTAAAATAGTGTCTCACTAGCCAAACCAAGCAAAACATCTCCCAGGAACATACATTGATAGTTGGAAAGTTTAAAATTGCCCCTATAGAGGAGTAGAATGGGGTAAGAAAGAGCAATGGAGGGTGGCTGTGATCCAAATAGGATATATCTCTATGAAATGGTAGTGAAAATGTTAAAATAAACAAAAGAAATCACAGCTCTTAATAATATTATTTTCATGAATTCCTGGTAAATTTTAAAACATTAACAATACATGAAACATTGTTCATTCAAGCTCCTCTGTTTACATATATAATAATCCGGCTAACCAGGATAGGAGCCAGTGAGTGTCATGAAGAGCTAAAGACAGAAGTATCAGGGGTGAGTCATATTGGGAATATGTTTATTCACTTATAAGTTTATAAATTTTGAAGCCACAGAAACTTTGGCTGAAGAATCTGCCCATTAAATACAGTTAGATAATTAAGAATCAAAAACAAATATAATTTTTATGAACATTCTAAACTAAACTGCAAATCCAGCTTCAACCAGTTCCTAAAGAATTCACACTGACCACAAATGTAATCACGAGAAAACATGAAATTGACAACTGGATGGTGATTTGAATCTGCAGCTCATGAACTGAACAAAGATGTTCTTGGTTATCCTAAGCTTTAAAGAAGATAGTGAAACAGGAATCATACAATATTTAGTTTTAAATGGCAGTAATAACAATATATGTGGAACCCTTTTGAGTGGTGGCACAGAGAGAAATTTCATCATTATATTCAGTCAATACTAGAAAGAGGTAAATATATAATATTTGTAGCAGTCAACTCCAGAAGAGAGAAAAAGAATGATTTTCATCATGTTCTCAATTTTTTTTTCTCCGGAAAATAGAAAGGGATAAAGAAAGGAGTAGGACTCAGAGTAACACAAAATAACAAAAGTAGAACAATACCAGGGATCCACAAAATTGATGTTTGGATCTTGAGAAAGATCCCCAGGGAAACAGAAACACCTACCACAGCCAAACCAACAGATGAAAAAATGGCAAAGCTGTGAATGGAAAATAGATCTGAAACAGGATAGAATGGATGCCATCTGGAATGGTAACCACATATCCATGTCAACAAATTTCACATAGATTAAATAGGTTTATTTAGAAGAACATGAATGACAAAAATTAATTTACTTGGAACTATTTCAAACAACGTACATAAAAGGTAATTCAAATTCATTTATATCTGGGGTGGCTTAGTATGAGGCTTTTTGTTTGTTTGATTTTGTGGTGCTGAGATTTGAGCCCAGTGCCTTACATGTACTAGGCAAGCACCTTACCACTGCACTAGGGGCCTTTAGATCACCTCAATGAAGTTCTTATCCCCTTGAAGGAAAGAATTCACTAGACAGACATAATTTGAGCAAAGTTTTACTTAGCAAAGCAACGTGATAGTACATGCTAAACAAATATTGTGGCAGAGTGACCCATAAGGACCAATCTACAGGTTCTACGTTATGGGTGATGAGGAAGTTTTTAAAAACATTTTTAAGACAGGTAACAAATTATTAAAGCTAAATAATTTTATTTGTTTCTCTAATCACTGTGTATCAATTCTCTCTTTTAGGATGTTTCTTCCACCGATCATACTAAGTAATATACAAGGCAGAGTTAGACCTATAATGAAAATGACACAACATAGCTGGAACTTTTAAGGATGCTGATCATCTGTTAGTGTGTAAGTGTGGTGTGGTGGTTAAATGTGTCTGCCATAGTCACATCATTAGTTGCCTCACTTGGTGGCATTATTAGGGAGGTGTCGTAAGTATTGCGTTGCTGGAAGAAGTGTGTCGCTGTGTTTGGGCTTTGAGAATTCAAAGATGATTACCATTCTCAGTTGGCTCTCTCTGCTCCTTGATTGTGATTGGATATATGAGAGCTCAGTTGCTGCTGCCTCCATATTGACTGTCTGCTGCTACAACCCCTCCCCCCATGATGGACTCTTATCCTTCTGGAATCATAAGTACAAGTAGACTCTTCCTTCCGTAAGTTGCCTAGATCATGGTGTCTTGTCACAAAAATAGAAAAATAACTGATACATGTGGAACTGGAAAAATTATCTGTTGTCTTAATTTCTGATACCTCAGCAATGTAGTTTTAAAGGTGTTTGACCACCAAAGTCCATTCTGACCACAGCTACCAAGATACTGCTGTGGGTTTTTCTTCTGTTCCCTAAGGTCTAACATTTTACCTACCCAGTCTCAGCATGGCAGAACAAATGTGTGCAAAAGTTAGACTCAATCAAAATTAAACACATATGTACTTTAAAAAACATGATAACGAAATATAAAAGATAGCTCACAGACTGGGAAAATTATAAATCCTTTATTTGTTAAGATAATTTTATTTATGAATGAATAAATATAGTTGAAATAGAACTACTGTACCAACTTTTATTCATATAAACATCATATTAAATGAAAAAGACAGAGCTATAAAATTGTAGAAAATAATATGTAGTAACATTTAAAAACGAACCAAAATTCTGAAAAACAAGTTCACAACATCATTTGTGTTTGAAAAACTGAAGGATGAGCACAGAACTAGACAATAACCTTAGTGTTTGTCTATGAAGCCCTATTTATTTAAAAAATTTAAAAGACAAAGTTTAAAAGGTCAACATTGATCACTTCTTGCCGTAGATCCACTGGTCACTTAGCATCTGTAATTTATTCATGCTCTAAACTTGCAAATTAATTTCTGAGTGATTTTGACATTTTTAAAACCCCCATTAGATTGGTAAATTATAATTTTACGACCTCTATGTAAAGCTAGTAAACTGCTGCTTAGTTTATTGAATTCTATAATCAATTTAATTATCTGTGTAAATTCATTACCTTCTGTAAACATTAAAATATATCCTATTCTAACTGTACCTCAGAAAGTCACAACATTAAAAAGTATAGATTATTTAACCTAAAGACATACTTTTGTCACAATGTCAATATTCATAAGGAACAAAGTACAGGATTCACTAAAGATTATTGTTTTCATGACTATTCCATTGTCTAAGTTGCCTACTTTGGCTCAAAAACATTTCAATGTTTTGTACATTATTAAAAAGATACTTTCTTAAGGAGTTGCTCTCAATTCTGATCTTGGTGTTAAAATGTGTCTTCTAATGTTATATTTTTCTTCTTTATTCAGCTCTGCCAGAAGGACTCACAAGAACACCTAACCTACACATAATGCTCAGAAGCTTTAATAAACGTTTGTGGAGCCAGTTTCTCAAGTTATAGAAAAAATTAATACTTTGTATCTCTATTATTTTATGGTGAAATTAAACCATTTAGCACAGTTTCCTCTGTGATTTTTTTAGTCATACTTTTTGTGACATCCCTTTCTAAATTAGACATCTATTAAGAAAATTGCTTGTACAGAAGCTTTTCACAGTCATGTCATGCTGCTTGACAGTTCTTGGGCTTAATTCCTGTATTGCTGTCACTATGGTCCCTCTCAGGCAGTCTTTGACCATCTGTACAGCTTTTGCTCTGTTTCCCTGCAACCGTTTTAAAGTTCTGCTCTTGTCAAGTGTGGTAATGCACACCTGTAATTTTTGCCCTGGGGGTGGGTGTGCAAGGCTCAGGTGCTGAGGCCAATCACAGCTAAGTAGTAAGAGTCCAGACTGTCATTGTCTCCTAAACAACAATAAGGTTTTAGATATTGTATAAAGGCCTGCGATGTGTTTTTAATTTATTGTGACATGGGGAAGACACACAGATTTGTTTGCATTCCTCTCGTGGTTACTCTTCAGTTTTCTTGTACCATCGTTAAAGAAACCATCTTTTCTTTTGACATCTTTGCCAGAGATTAGGTGGCTATGGCTTTATTCCCTGTTTCTGAACTGTGTCCCATTGATGTATATGTTTATTTTTTGTGATAATTCAATGCTGTTATGTCACTATGTCTCTGTCAGTTGACTTGAAATTGGCTTTTGTGTATGATAAGCGTCACTCATAGGTAGTCAGGATTGCCTTACTATCAATGCACTTTTATTTCCCTGTGAATTTTATGATTTCTTTTAGTTCTGTGAAGAATGCCATTGGAATTTCAGAGTCATTATTTTGAGTCTGCACATCACCTTTTGTATCACAATCACTCATATTGTATTAATTTTTCTAGTCTGTAAGTGTAGAGCGTCTTCTCATCTTCTTCTGTCTTTTTCAGTTTCCTTCCTCTGTGTTTTTGTTGTAAGAAATTCATTTTGTTCGATTCCTATCTATATCTTTCATCTATATCTTTGTGGAAGCATTATGAGTGGGGCTGTTTTCCTTACTTCTTACTCAATACATTTTTAATTTGTATACAGAAAAGCTACTGGAGACTGGCGGTGGTGGCGCAGGCCTTTAATCCCAGCACTCGGGAGGCAGAGGCAGGCAGATCTCTGTGAGTTCGAAGCTCCCTGGTCTACAAGAGTTAGTTCCAGGACAGGCTCCAAAGCTACAGAGAAACCCTGTCTCGAAAAACCAAAAAAAAAAAAAAAAAAAAAGAAAGAAAGAAAGAAAGAAAGAAAAGCTACTGATTTTTTATGCCACTTCAGTAGCCTGCTACTTAGCTGAAATTGTTCGTCAGAGGCAGATGCAGACACATCAACGGACCTGTCTACTAGTAGTAGTCAACTAGAAAACTATGTTCTTTCAAATCCAAAACCATTAAGAAGTAAGGAATATGGGTATTTCTATGCGCATTGAGATCAGACTTAGTTATATACTAACATATGAAGAGAACAGAAATAAGTGGGATAAGACTACTAATTAGCTTTAGGATGGTAGAGAAAAAAAACAGCCTAGAGGAGGAAAATAAATAAAAGGAGGAACAATAGAGACAAAGTAACGGTTTGAAGCGGCTTCTTCTAAGGGAAAATGAAATGATAAAGAGAAAAAGGAATGGAAAGAGGCAAGCTAAAGTAATTCCAGCTCTAAGGAGTCAGAGGGAGTGAGGAATCTAACTCCAGACTCACCTCTGTCCTTCACAGAGCTATCCAAAGGAAAAAGGAGAATGAGAAGAGCGGGGCACAGGGAATATGCTAATTTGACATCAAATATTAAACAGGAGACCATACAATAGGGGAACTTGAGATGGGTCGCTAGCTATTCTTACTCAAATGTTGTCTCTCTTCTGGGACTGGCATCAGTTTCATCTCGTAGTCTTTCTTCAATGGCTTACTGAGATCGATCAGATCACTGAGCAGAGAGTCTCACAGGTTAAATCATGAACGCTAGTTACGCCTTCATAATCCACCCTGGGCCCGGGACAGGTGTTCTGAGCAAGCTTTTGCGTCCACTCTAGTCTATGTCTCAGAAGAGATTTCCACCTCACAGAGCACTGCCCAGGAACGGCTCAAACATGTCTGTACACACTGCATCCAACCCCCGAGGTATTCTGCAGCCCAGGTTTCAGAGTTTAATTCCTTGACGATTGTCTGGGCTCAGGATGTGTGAGTTCACAGGCAGTTGGTGACTCTGGGTCACCTTGATGTAGACTCCGTGGGTTCTCGTGAAAACAACTTTTATCGATACTCCTCATAGAAGACTTCTCAGGTAATTTCCCGGCTTTTATCCCCTCCCTGCTTCATCTTGTCTTTAAAACTCCTATTACCCTTGCTGCCCCTCTTAAGCAACGCTTCTGACAGTCTACAGTTCCACGCCTGCCTACTCACCAAACAAGGCTCAACTCTCCAAAATGGACTTAGTCCCATCCTTTTCTGCTTTATTTTGCTACTGAAAGTTGATGCATTCCACTCTCACCTTAGAACTACGATACTAGTTTTCCAACTATCATTTGGTCTATCTGCCAAGGCATGTAACAGATTGTGACCATGTGTTATTTAACCTACTCAGAAAAAAAGCCAGTCTTTATATTTAGATAGGTTCCTGCTATTTATAATTTCTTTGGGGAATTTTTACCATACTGTTGAACTTTATTAAAGGTGCAGTCACTGTTCACTGAGAGGATCATGTAATTTCTGAACTTAACTGGACTTGTGTGATACATCACATTTATTGAAGAAGCCTCTCCTACCACAATTTTGGAGGTCTGTGATTCCATGTGAGTAAGAGGACTGCTGGAAGTGAGACAGCCCATCTAACTGGAACCAAATGGCTAGTATGGTCACATCAAAAAAAAAAAAAAACTCTAAAAACCTGGATGCATTCAGACTCTCCAGGATTCTGAATGGTCCAGATGAAAAGGTGAATGATATCTTTCCAAACATCTTTTTAAAGGGAGAAACATGCAATGTATTTTCCACTTTTGAAAATTATTTAGAATGAAGTTACAGAATAGTTATCACAACAAATATTTAGAATGCAAAGTCATATTTGCCTCTCCAATTGTGCCCCCATTCCTTTTAAAATTCTCTTGACATACTGTTTTCAACTCCCAAACTTGAGAAACTTCATCCACAGCTCATGGAGCCGGGACTTGAAGATATTCTGGTAAGGAATTTTTGTTACTATTGTCATATCATTTCATTTAAAATATTTTAACCTAATTTTGATATTATAATATAATTGTAAAATTTCACCCTTCCCATTGTGGAGTAGGAGGGTCTTCTGTATTTCTGTGCTTTGATTGGTTAAATAAAGACTCCGCCTGGCTTGTAAGATATAGGTCAGCCCTTAGGTGGGCGGAGTAGACAGAAAGGAAGTTCTGGGAAGAGAGAAGGAAGAGAGCCAGATGCCACGAGCCACCATTGCAGATGGATGCAGGTTAGACCTTTC
>JAQHUG010000052.1:3742301-3752362 GCA_028555095.1 Dicrostonyx torquatus
ACTATTTATCTGGATGCCTTTCCCCCTGGACCCAAGTTTTGCTTATTCAGTTTGTTTGGATCTCATCTTTATCCATCGTTCATGCAGAGAATCCTGATTTGTAAGTTTTATCTTAATAAATATCTATATATTTCTTAGTTCTCGGCTAGTGTGGGATTCCTTTTATTAAGCACCAGATCTCTCTGCATTCAGAATATTTCTCTTACAACTTTAAGTAGTCATTCTTTACATTGTACTTTTTGAAATATTGACATTGATATGGCATTGGTGTTTATTCTCTGCTTGTTTGTACAAGTTTCTGCATACCTCTTACCTGGTTGTGCAACAAATAGCACAGTAGACTTGTAAATGCCTCTGATGCTTGGGTATCCATTTCTTTCACTAGATTTGGGGAAATTTCTGTAGTTTCATTGACTTAAATTGTCTAAGCCTGCTTTAGCTCCTTTTTCTACCTCACAGATCCTTAGATTTGGTTTCTTCAACACAACCTAGAGGTTTTGGTAGTTATGATCAAGATCATTTTTCCCTTTATACGTGTCCAAAAGGATTGCTATCGCAACTTTGTCCTTCTTCCTTGAAGTTTGTTCAGTTTGTTCTTTTGTTTTGATGATGCTTTCCACCATTGTTTTATTTGATTGATTGATACTTTACTCTCCAGAATTTGTTCAGTTCTCTTCCAAATTCTCAATTTCCTGCAAAAATTTCCCTCCCTTTTTTTTTTAAATTTTGTCTCAAAGTTAGAATTTTGTCTGCTTTGCTAACTTTCTGGTCAAGGTCCCAAACTGATTTCCTTACTACATTATCTATATATTTGAATACTCTGTATGATTATTGATCCTCTTGAAAAGTCCATCTCTGAAATTTATGTTTGGCATTTCAGTCACTGAAATTAACAGACATTTCCCCAAATCTAGTGAAAGAAATTAACACCCAGGTCTAAGAGACATTTGAAAGTTCCCAGTGTTATCCATTGCATAGCACAGCCACTTAAGTGGCGTTTAGAGATCCAGGCATAAAAGCAGAAAAGAAACTCACATTGCCATGTCATTACCTTTGCCTTCTGATGTCAGCAGCTTATCAACATATAGGTTTCCAATAGTGGATTTTGCCCCACATATTTTGTTTTCCTGCTGTGTTTTATGCATCTCTTGGCTTATTTAAATATTTCATTTAGCTTTCTTATTTTTTTCCCATTTATTTCCCACTTTTGATTTCTTCTTTATTTCATTTTATGTGACTCATCTGGTGATGTGTCTTCATTTGTAATTTTTATTTTAGGGCAAAGGTGGCCGTGGTTCTCCTCAATGATTTACCACCTGTGTGGCTGATAAGACTCATAAACAGCAGTAACAGGTTAGTGGTTGGGGGAAAAGTAGTATATATATATTATGGAGTTAAGGATAACAGTGTTTAAGAAGTGAGAAGAGGAAGGACTAGAGAAAGAGGCAAAGAAAAGACAAAAATAATGAAAGAAAAGCACTATATGAGTTAGAAATCTGGATGGCACTTGTAAGACTATTGTGTGTGAAGATAAAAATGTAGGAAATGGGTCAGGTTTAAAAATGTTTATGGTGAGACAGGAGTTAAATCATAATAATTGAAAAAAATTCAAGACTTTAAATAATAAAATAAAATTTTAAATCTTTAAATTAAGAAACCAATCTAAGAAGCAACCATGGGACAGGGAAGGTGCTATGCCCTTTTTATTTCTCCTCATTGGGAAGACAGGTTTTCTCCCTGAACTGTCATTGTTTATCATTCTCCTATTGAACAACAGGGCTGCTAGTGTCAACAGTTCAGAGAAATTAAGTCAGAGGGTCCTTCCAAGTGAGAGCTTCTGGGCAATATGCTTTGCTAGAATTCCCTTGGCTGAGACAGCACGATTTGCTCACTTCTAATATCCTATCCCTTCCACTGCTACTATCACCAAGGTAGACTCTTGCCTCTCAGGATGTAGGGACTGAACTTTTCTTTTTCTTTTTACACTTAGATTTTTTCTTTATTGTTAAAAGAAAAATTTACACTTCCTCTCCTTGTCCCAGGCCTTCCCGCTCCCCTACTACCCCACTTCCCTCCCCTTGCTTCCTTAAGAGGGGGCAGGGTATCCTGCCCTGTGGGAAGCCCAAGGCCCTCCCACCTCCATCCCGGCCTAAGAAGGTGTGCATCCATATAGAACAGGTTCCCAAAAAGCCAATACATGCAGAAGAGAGAGGTCTCACTGCCATTATCATTGGCTTATCTGTCAGTCCCCATTGGCAGCCACAATCAGAAATTCCGGTTTGGTCATATGCTTCTTCAGTCCTGGTCCAGCTGGATTTGATGAGCTCCCAATAGATCAGGCACACTGTCTCAGTTGGTGGGCCAGTCCCTCGCGGTCCAGAATTCCTTGCTCATCTTCTCCCTCCTTCTGCTCTTCCCCGGACCTTGGGAGCAGGACTAAACTTTTCTCATTCAAGGGTTTCTGTAACTGAGGTTCTGATGGAGTGCGGAAGGCTCATCCACCTGAGAACCCTTGTACACCGTCACGATACTGGAATGGCTTCCATCACACATTTTTACCCATCCTGTGCGTTTTCCCTAGGCAGTGGCAAAGGAGATGACAGAGGTAGTAGGGAGCCTGATATTTCCAGGTCTCACTTCCTGTTTCCGTGCCGCCCATTTGCTACACTCTAATGCTCACCTTGCTCAAGTCCACTATGTGCCTGCCTATTCCAGTCTTTGGTTTACTTTCCACCGTCAGGAGCTTCTCACTCTGCCTGTCCGCACAATGTTTCCCATAGAAGCATTTTGCTAGTGGCTGCAGCTGATGTCAGCAGAGCAGCAAGAGCAGTATTGTGACTGAGCACCACAGTAGCTCAGCTCCTTTCCTGCACAGAAATTCCCATCCCACCTTATTTGTTCTCTTATGACTTTCTTTCATACAAATATGGTCTACTGTGTTTTCAAACCAGACTTGTCTCATTCACTGGCTCATCAAATCTGCCATTCTATCTGGAAATCTTATTTTTCCTTTTTATTTTCTTTGGATACCTTGTACCCTGAACAACAGTTCATGGTATGTGCTTATGATTTGTTTGTGTTCTAACAAATAAAGCTTTCCTGATGATCAGAGGATGGAGCTAGCCATTGGTAAACCTGGCAGTGGTGGCTAACACCTTTAATCCCAGCACTTGGGATGTGGAAGGCAGAAGATGAGTTCAGCATCTCACTGGGCTGCATGAGATTTAGCCAGTCTGAACGAGAAACAGAGCCCACACCTTTGATCCAACACTCAGAATCTCAGGCTTTAATCCCAGTGCTAGGGAGGTGGAGAGAGGAAATGGTATGGCTGGGCAGAGAGAGAAGAAATATAAGGCAGGAGAAGACAGGAGCTCAAACACCTTGCAGGCTGAGGAACTGGTGAAGTAAGAAGTGGCCGTGACTTGCTTCTTTGTCTCTCTGATCTTTCATCATTTACCCTGATACGTGACTCCTGAGTGAGGTAACCCAGACCCAGAAAGAAAAATATGGCATGTATTCACTTTTAAGGAGATATTAGTCATTAAGTAAATGATAACCAAACCACAATCTGTGGAACCAGAGAGGTTAGGTAAAGAGAAGGGGTCTAGGGGTGATGCAAGGATCTCCCTGGTGTGAGTGAATAAAATAGATTTTATAGGCAGACTAGAAGCATATAGGGATGGGAGTGAGGGTATCAACTGGTAGGGGATTGTGGTGGAGGGAGAAGTGAGGAGAGAGATGGCTGAAATTGGGGAAATGGTATTTGGGGGCTAGTATGGAATCCTAGTGCAATGGAAAACTCCTGGAACCTATGAAGGGAATACCCATTCTCAACTAACCTTCTCTGGTGACCAAGCAAGACCAAGGTGGTTCTAAGTTGCATTCAATTGCTTAAAATTCTATTGCAATTCATTCCTTTAAAATGTATTATGGAGATTATAGACTGATTGTATCAAGATCTTTTTGAGTAATGCTTGTATATATTTGTATTTTATCTCTGGTTTAATATATGTTTTACAGATTTGACCTAAATCAGACTTGATGTTTTTCAAAACATCAGGTTATGTAAATGTATTTCACATTTATAACTAGTGTGGTGTTTCTATGGTTAGGGCCATCTTTAAATACATTTGTTCCACACTATTTAATGCCACCTGCTTTGGGAGAGCAATGGTTGAAATATTCACTAATTATGCCAAAAGTTAAAGGTTCAATTATTTTCTCTTTCTTTCTGTATCATAAAAAATATTTCTATAAACAAAACCTCATTCTTTGTCAGTGGTTGTGGTTCAGGGGCAAAATACTTTTTAATACTACCCCTAGCACTAGGGGAAAAGTCCCTCTCAAACTGTTGTCATATTTTTAATAAGAAAAATAGACCAATTCCACATTCTCTCCAATTATTCCAATTATTTATTCATTTTTAAAGTAATAAGTTGCTTTGCTACTGACTTCTTTTACTGACCAACTCATTTTCTTTAATTCATATTTTGTAACATTGATTCTCAAACTAAAATTATCAGTTAAAATCATACTCATAATTCCTAGTGTTCTTAATATGAGTTAATGCATTTCACATGTTATACTCTGTTTTTCTTTAATATGTTATAAATAATTGTCCAGAATTATTTAGTCAAGTAAATTATAACTTTAAGAAAACTTCATCAAAGTAAATTTAAGAAAATCTAACAGTGTTTCATTTTTTCCAAGTTTTAAATATTAAATTGCTCAAATATTTATTGATGCAGTAATTTTGCACAAGTCATTTGGTTGTATCTCATGATGATTTTCAAAGACTTGGGGCAAATTTGTTTCTGAATCAAATAGTTTGAATAATACAAACTGAAGGGAAAGTAAAATGATCACAAGGTCTTTAAGAAAGTTTGTGGCACTTCACATTACTAGTTATAGAGTGTCCATTGATAACAACATCACTAGGAATCTGTTATTTTAATGACTATAAACTATATGATATATCATGTCTCTTAATTATGTTAGAAATAAATGCTCCTTATTTTTCCTAAAAATTTCAACTCTGGTTTCTTTATTACAAAAAATACTATGACAGTAAATATATATCTTTGTCTATGCTTTTGTTGATGTAATAGAATATTTGAGATTAAATTACATATAAAGAAAATGGGTTTGTTTTAAGTTTATAGTTCTGGAAGCTTGGAAGTCTAAGATCAGAAATCAACATCTCTGCATTCTGGTAGAAAACAACCAACCATACAGTTTTTTGTTTTGATTTTTCATTCTTGGACTCTTTTGACTCATTGGGGGCCTGCCTCCTAGTTTCCAAATAAATCACATGGAGTCTTCTTTTATTGAATGACTGGCCTTAACTTGGCTTATTTCTTGACAACTTTTCTTATTTTAAATCATCCTATCTCTCTTTTGCCTCTGAGCTTTTTTCTTTTCTTACTTCTGTAATCTGACTCTCACTTATATTCCATGGCTGACGGTGTAGCTATAAGGCTGGCTCCTTTTTTGCACATTCCTTGATCTCTTGCCACTTTCTCTCTTACCATTTATTACCTCCCCTTCTGTTTATTAACTCTGCATGACAGCCCACCTCTCCCTTCTCCTGACTGGTTATTGGCCATTTAGTTCTTTATTAGACCAGTCAGGTGTTTAAGCAGGCAAAGAAGTAACAAAGCTTCACGGAGTTAAACAAAGGCAATATAAAGGATTGCCACACATCTTTGCATCATTAAACAAATGTTTCCCCGCATAAACAAATGTAACACATCTTAGCATGATATCGTACAACGCAAACACATGTGAAAAAGAAGTGTGTGTTTATGTGTGTATGTGTGGTGTGTGTGTGTGTGTGTGTGTGTGGTGTGGTGTGTGTGTGTGTGTTCAAGTTTATACTTGAGAGAAAGCAGATGCCAGAATTGCAATCTAATCACCTCGAAGTCATAAATCCATTGCAGGGACAAGAACTCCCTGACATGAGGAAAGCACTAGTTCACTTGTGAGGACAAGCCTTTCCTGACCTCACAGCTCTTATCTCTCAATCACTGTGCTGGGGACCAAGAAGCAACACGACTTTTCCTGAGGTCAAACTATAATATCCAATTCCAAATTAGTACTAAATAAATGATAGGATCACAAAGTCCCAATTATCTGATACATGGCAATATGGGTCTCTTCAGAAATACTCTGTGTATCTTTATATGTCTTGCAATGAGGAGTAGCAATGGTGACATTTAGATTTGATACCAAGGCAAACAAGCCTAAATAAGAGTAACTTTAGCCAGAAGATGGTAGATGTCCAATGTATAAAAGCTGAATACTTTTGCTCACATTTCTGTCTACATGTGTCTTCTACTATAAATTTAGGCGCCTCAGAGCAGCTTGGTTCATGGTGAAAACAATAGCTACCTACATCCATTGGTACCATCATAAAGTGGTCAGTGCCCACAGCTGGATGGAACCAGAGCAGAATGACTTTTGATACATATCAGAACCTTTCTAGCCCAAGTGTTTTTATGTCTTAATGGAGAGACAAATGGCAGAGTCAAATGCAACAATTGCCACTAGACATAAGAATAAGATTTAGGATGTAGTAGGGAATTATACAAGTCTAGCAAAATTATGGTAGTAGTTTTCCTGAGTCCATAGCTTCACTAGCCCTGGTACTGATAGTTTAGAGTACCAGGGATGATTTCTTTCCAGTTGAGTTGTCCTTAAGTCCATCTAGACAGCTTTTGGTTACCACCATCATGTGAGTACCACTTCTTGTACCTTTGTGTCTTTCTCTGCATGCTGGTAGACTATTTGTTTGCTTCCGGACAGCACCTCTCATTTAAGAAATCTCTCTCTCTCTCTCTCTCTCTCTCTCTCTCTGTCTCTCTCTCTCTCTCTCTCTCTCTCTCTTTTTACAACAAATAGATACCATGACAAAAAAAATCACTAGACACACTGCCGAGATTAAGAGATTGTGAGGAACCAAGACCCAATGTTTACATCTATATCACAGATGCTGCATCTATGGCTAAGAGAATATTGCAGAAAAAAGAAGAGGAGGAGAAGGGAAAGGAGGAGGAGGAGGAGGAAGAAGAAGAAGAAGAAGAAGAAGAAGAAGAAGAAGAAGAAGAAGAAGAAGAAGAAGAAGAAGAAGAAGAAGAAGAAGAAGAAGAAGAAAAAAAGGAGTCAAAATATCAGGAAGACTGCTGTGAAAGTGCCTCACCTAGGATTGGCTGCATAAACAAGACTGAGCAATGGAAATTTTAGTGCACTTCAATGTACATGTTAAGCTGGAAGGGAGAAATTTTTGAGGGGTTCCACCCTCAAGATAACTATTTATTACTGAAAGAAGGAAAACTAGTCTACCCCAGGAATGAGCCAACTTATTAGTTGTCCAACACCAAGTGGTCAGTCTTAAAATCAGGTGTTTTACACACACACACACACACACACACTAATTTTTATGTAACAAATATAATACAAGAAAAGATGACTATCAATTAGGCCATGTTATATGTTCAATGGTGGGGGAGGAACTGGGAGGGATGTAATTCTGTTTCAATTAATAATGTTAGAAAAACACAAGCCAGAAATAGTGTCTAACAAACGATTAACATCCAAAGTATCATAGAGTCTTAGTAACATTCATAAAGATTGGTGCAATATCCCAGAACTAGTGAGTGGAGAGACCCACTATTCCTAAATCTGAGAGTTTTTTCCCCTGCCAATACATGTAAACCTTGAAAAATATTTTCTGTGTGCTATGAGGATCAGAGTGGGAGCTAGGTTACTGACACTGAGAGAAGGGAATGTTGGATAAAACACAGTGTTGTTGAGCCTTTTGAAAATGTGTTTGCTGAGTGAAGCCAGAAGCTAACTGACCACAGTAGTAACGAGACACCTTAGATCACAAAGAAGAGTAAGACATCTGTGGATGGGTGGTCTCAAGTCTACAACACTACAGTTACAAGATGAACCTAGAACATTTTATTTATCCTAAAAGTAAGAAGCTACATGAAACAAAAGGACATTAATGATGAAATCAGACTACAATCACATGTAATAAAATGTGAAGATCTGATCTCAGGCTGCTGTAAATAAAGACTGTTAGATGGCAGAGAAAGGGAAAGAAGAAGCAATGCAGTGTCTGCAGAAGGCCACACAACATGTGCTGTGGGCTTCTGGAGCAGCACTTAAGGTGAGGGATGCAGAAATCACAAAGCTGAGAGGCAATAATATCTCAAAGATTTCTGCCTCCTCCTCTCCATTCTCAATGCTTCGTCCCAGTGGTAGACCATTCCCAGAACCTAGTCAACCATTTATTATAAGCAAGATAGAGAAGGCCAAAAGTCTGAACATCTTGTTCATAAGCTATCTTTGGCTTTTCCCCACCACTTCTGGCAGCTAATCTAAAACCCTAACAAGCTATGTGGTTTGCAAAGCTCTTAGACACTTCTGTGGCATTGCCTCCGTTAGTGTCTCCTTACTTGAAACATACTTTCCTCATTATTTTGCTAAAACTTCCTTTTTTAAAAAAACTTAATTCTTTATTGATTCTTTGGAAACTTCACATCATACACCCCAATCCCATGTACCTTCCAGTCCCTCCATATCAACTCCTCAATCCTGCAGCTTCCCCACAAAGAAGTCTCTGAATTAATTAAAAACAAAACAAGACAAAAAAGACATACCTTGCTACTCAGTCTTTTACTCCTCTCCAACTCCTCTTCATTCATCCTGTGATATTGGGAGCTGCACTGTGTATACCCTTTTGTCTGATCATCCCATACATAAATGTGCATTGCAATGAGTCACTGGTCTGGCTCAAAGCCTCTGGTACACCATCATCACTAGCCTTTCACTAAAACTCCTCTCAGATATCCTGCTGTTGCCCTGAGGCATGGAGATCCTGCAGTTATCCTTCCAGAGGACCAGTCCCTTCACCCACTCCAGCAGGTCATAGATGGAGTGTTTGCTAGTGTGGGCCAGTCCAAAGCCCAGGATGTGGGTCTGGATAGTAGCTGAGCTTTTCAGTCTGGGCCACTGGGATTGTCAGCTCTCCTCAGGTGAGGTGTGGAGTCAGCTCTCCTATGCCCATGCCTTTAGGGCCATCACTCCCATGACCATTATCGGGGTGGGGACAGTCTCCTATAGAGGTGAGGCCAGCTCTCCTGTTGCAGGGTACAGTTTGCAGCAGGGTTAACTAACCCAGGACCAGTGAAGGACGGTAGCTCAGCACAGCCTTTGGATTTCAATGCAAGTAATTCCTATGTCCTCCTATGACAACTTGGGCATCAACACAGACTCCAGCTGCAACAGAACCATGGACCCAGACATGGTCTTCCATAACAGCTCAGACCTGGACATCACTTAAGGCCCTGCAGCAGCATGGCCCTCAGACATCAACATGATCCCAGGGGGCTGACCAGAACCTCCCCCCAGAAATCTGCACACCCCTCAGTGGTAAGAAGAGCAACAGACACCAATTCAGACCCCTGCTGCTACAGGGCAAGGGACCCAGACCTGGCCCTAGCCAGTAGCTGTGCCTTGACTTCACGATGACCCTGGTGGCAACACAGGGCACCCAGATCAGTATGGCCTCAGACTCCAACATGGCCAAGAGTTTTGACCTAAAGTGTAAACATCCTTGTGGCCTTTGGTGGCAACACAGACCACAGACATAGACATCACACACAGCAGCAACCTGGGTTTGCATGTCACCATGACCCCAGTTGGCAGTACAGGCCTCTTACGTAGATCAGCATGACCCCAGAAGCAGGGTGACACTTGAACAACATGGCCACCAATGGTGAATGGCATTTCTGGGACTGTCATGGCCTTTGATGATATCAGGAGTCACAGACATCGACACAGATCCTGGCTGCTGTAGGGCCATTACTAAGCATTCTAATAAACTCTTAAACAGCTAGATAATATCTGTTTCTCAGACATATGTTAATAGTTTGCATTGGTTTGATTTGTGTGTACCTGTTTTTAGGTTAGGTGTTTCACTGGTTCTGTTACATGAGTCAAGTGTTTGGGGATAAGGCCATTGTATCAAGTAATGTCTTTCTAGAAGAATCAAA
>JAQHUG010000052.1:3757517-3769164 GCA_028555095.1 Dicrostonyx torquatus
CAGAGTGCTGGGATTAAAGGCATGTACAATCACTGCCCAGCATAAATGTCTAATTATTTATTCTAATGATACAGTCAGTGTTTAAATGTCGCTGTGAGTCTGAATTCTTTCTCTGGGAGCTTAGACTTGGATATTGCCTTCTCAACACTTCTGTTAATCTCTACTTGGAAACCATGAGGAAAACAAGTAGGTGTGCCTGATGCTGCACTTGTTTTTCCATGAAGATACCTGGGCCTTCCTTTTTTTAGTTAGGGAACTCACAAAATCCAACATGCTACACTATCAAAGTACGAAGTCTTCTACTGCAAACCTCTGGTCTAGGTATAAGAAAAGCATATTTATTCAAATTTAGGATAATCCCCCACAAAATTTTTAAGTATCTTTTTGTAAACTTCTAGGTTGAAATTGTACATATAAAAATTAGCTTTTTCTTAGCTGTCTAGTTGAAACTATGCATTTCACAAGATCAACAAGAAATAACAACTCAATGTTTTACCCCAGTTTTGACAGTTGTGGAGATGTTCTAAGGAATAGGAAAATCAGAAATTCACGATCAGGCCTTTATATTCAGCTACTGAAGAGATACAAGGCAAAAGGAGCCCCCTGGGATGCCTTGATTCTTGTGGAGCCTATTCTTTTCCAGAACCATAAAATCTTCTTTGTTATCATGGTTACAGAGACTATAGGGTGAAAGACAGCCTGGAAAATAGATAAAGTCAGTAAACTGCATAAGAAGTGTAGTTACCATGAAAACATAGATCACGATCTCAGTACAAGAGGATACTCACAAACATTTCACCAGAAACTTAAAGAAAAGCCACTAAACAATGGGGAAAACCAAGTGGCTACTGGACCAGATGCACACATTTAGGGCAGAAGAGTAAGATCAGGATATAATGAAAGTTGAACTGGGAGCTGAGGAAAGAAACAGAGTGGCCAGAGCAACTGCTGAAGTGGGGCAAAACTGTTAATGACAACTAGATAATGTGTGTTGCTAAGACAGAAGATCATGAAGAGTCAAAGACAGGAACAAAGAAATGTTCCGAAGAAAGAAAAACAAGGAGGGAAACAAAGCAACAGGAAAAGACACCAAAATGCAGAAAGAAGAAATAAATTAAAAGAACAAAATTAGAATCTGAATTGAAGAACAGTATTCTAGAAAACTTTCCAAAATCAAGTGAAATTTTAATACAGACACTGAAAAATGTTTTGTGCCCTGGGAAAGCCTGATACATATTGTCAAATGAGTGTCTCATTACATTCACCTTTGTGCGCCCAGCTAAAGAATGTACAGCTTTAAAACAACAAAGAAACACACAAAAGAACCACATTCAACGTCACAAGACAGTAGGACATGTACAAATTTGCAAGGAAAATAAAAAAAATAGTTGGAACTCAAAAACTGTGTATATAGGAGGTTTAAAGAAATTATGCAGTTTTCATGAGGCACAAAGACTAAAACCATCACTTTAAAACAAGAGAATCAAGGAAATAACTGGAAAAGGAAAATAGAGACGCTTAAATTCATTTAACCTGGAACTAATGTTTTAAAACTGTGAAATAGTGTTCATCACAAAAACATGTCAAAAACACCCACAGCATCAAAATAATGTAACAGTTTCGGTTTCCATAATAATGTTTCTTCAAACGTATTTTAAAAACTGCTGCTTTGTTACCCTTCAAATAGATAGTGGCCTCAGTTCATCTACATCCTGCTAGTTTATGATGATATCTCTTTTTTCCTCTTCTACTATTTTCGACTTTTGTAACTTCTGCTTTGATTCCTCTTCCAGTGCATGGCTTAGAGCTGACAGTCTTATTTCTCTAATTTCTGCTTTACATTTGTCTCACCACTTAGCTCCATGACATTTCTAACTGGATCAGTCCTTCGTTTTAATTAACTTTGATTTTGTTGCTGTTGTTTTGACTGAGTTTTTGTTTGTTTGTTGAAACAAGGTTTATTTGTGTAGCTCTGACTATCCTGAACTCATTCTATAGACCAGGCTGCCCTCGAACACATCAGGATAGCCTGAACTGCAGAATTATTACCTGGACAGTCAGAGGTACACAGAGAAGCCCTGTTCCAAACAAACAAACAGACAAAAAAGACAGAAAAGAGAAGAAATATTCTTAGAATATATGCAGTACAACATTTGGTCCTTACTACATAATTTCATACGAGATTACGTTTTACTATTTTTAATGAACATTGAGCCAATGAAATGCCAAATCCTGGAGTGGTTAAAGCTATAATTAGAAGCTGTGTGACACAAAGCCTTTATTTGTCTCACCTAGAACCCTACTTCAAGAAAAAAGCATACTGTGTATATGCACTTGTGTACTTAATTATATCTTTATCACAAGTGAGTCTTGTGTATCTGTTACAGCAGTTAGATGCTAAACAGTTCTGCCTGTACAGTCCTGTAGCATTGCTTTTTATATCCATATCACCCATTTATTCTAAACCAGTCTCCTAAGGCTTCACAGCTTCCAATATAGTCTACAACATTTGGTTATTTCTAAAGTGTCATATAAAGGAACCACATTCCTTTGCCTCTGTATGTTGACTTTATTTACCTCATGTAATTTCCTTTCAATTCATTCAAATTATGGGGTGAACAAAAGTCTGTGCCCTTAGTTACTGAATGAGTGTGTGAAACACATGCAGAATAGATTATTCAACCTTTCGATCCACATTAGCACTATTTCCAGATGTTTTTTGCCATTGTGAATAAATATTAATATTTATTAATTAATATTTGTGTAGAAATTTTAGTGTGTGAATAGATGTTTCCCTTCATCAAAGACAAATATTCATATGTACAAAAACTGTGTTTATATAGCACACACACATTTTGTTTATAATAAAATTCCAGTTGTCTTTCATAATTATTATGCCATTTTACAGGTCTAACAACAACATATGAAAAATATTTCTCTATACACTCACTAGCATTTAGAACCACAACTTTTTAAAAATAGTGCTGATAGGTGTCTTGTAATGCATCATCATTTTAGGAGAAACTTCCTTGAGGACTAAAGATGCTAAACGTCATTTTATGTGCCAGGTTCCCATCAGTGGATCTCTCTAAGATCTCTGTTCTTTCATTTTTATTTTTTCCTAATTAAATTGTTCACTTTTTCTTCTACAATTCAAAAATAGTGAATCTTGCAATAATATGTGGTTTTCTAATACATTTTCTATTCTATAACTTGTCTTTTTATTTTATCTATAGATCCAATATTCTAAAATGTTGAGTATGATTTATTAATTTTACATTTAAAGCCTTATGACTTTGATATCAAATGAAAGATTTATTTGATTTTGTCAGTCTCCTTGATTTTGTCTTAAAAGTTTTATACTTTTTTACCTTTTATTTCTATCCATTTTGATTTAAATATTATATTAAATGTATAATACAGATAAGACTAATTTTTCTATGGATAGCCAGTTATTTCAGACCCATTTGGGAAAAAGACTCTTCTTCCTCCACTAACAGCTTCTATCTCTTTGTGAAAATCAATTGACCATCTTTGAGCAGGGCTATTTCTTGGTTCTCTGATCTGTTTCAATGATCAATATTTCTCTGCCAAAAAATGAATCCTGCCTTCATTCCTTTAAGTATTGAGAAAATGTAACACAATGATTTTCTCACTACGAAGATCTCACATTTTTATGCTCTATTCCCTTCTCTATGAATCTAAAAATTCTCAAGAATATGTTGATGTAAATAACTTGGGTTTGGATGCAATGATATCAATTTGAGAAATGTAGACAAGACCACTTGTCTTAAAATCACCGAACATATCATTGATAAATTGAGGCTACCCTTTACTTCTTCCATGAATATTTCATATTTTCATCAGACAGCCTTCCACAAAAGTGTTTATAAAAGCTTTAGAAGTACATATATGAGTTTTCAACAATTATCAGATTTGTTTTCATTTCGTTTGATTTTTTTATTTTATACTTACTCTATTTTTCCTACATGAAGGTATCATGGTGTCTATGGATTCCAGAAGAAGACATTGTTACCCCAGGAACTAGAGTTGCAGGTGGTTGTAAGACACCATGTGGGTGCATGGAATTGAACCAGGATCTTTTGCAAGAGCAAAAGTCCTCCTCCTAACTGATGTATCATATCTACAGTCCCTTTTACTGTGATTTTTATTATAGCATTCAAAGATTTCCATTATCAAAATAATTACACAATAAAACTAATCCATTAATTTTATAAAAAATAAAATATATCAAACTTAAAAAGAAAATAAATGTTTATAGTATAGGAATAAAATCAAACATTTATGTTACTAATATAGAAATGAAAAATATTAAGTAAGATTGTTTCAGCACAGAGCAAAGACAAATTTCATGCTGTATAAAACATGCAACCCAAACAACTTATTTATACAATACAAACCAAATAACAATAAAATTGAAGTTTTGAGTATAAGCGTCAAAGCAGATAACATCAAAGACAAGTTGAAAGGAAAATTCCCAACTCAAACTCAATAATGAAAACCATTTATCTAGGTAAAGCATTTTGAAATATACTTAATATGCCTCTATGTACTCACCTGTGTGTCAGGTAACATGCTTAAATCACATACTACAATTTTGAAAAGAAAATATAGTCAAGCATATTAGAAAATAAGTGTTCACATTTTCATAAACATAAACATACAGGAGATGAAATTCATATTTCACTAGAAATATCAAATTTGCCTTAAAATGTTTTTCTTGAAATTGCCAAACAAAATATCCTTCCTTTTCAAGTGTTCCAGACACATTCATAATACTTGGCCCCAATTTTGGAAAAGTAAATAAAATCCATTCAAGTACATGAAATAAAACAGCTGTTGACAATTTATTAAAACTAAAAATTGTGACTAGAATTTGAAAAAATTAATTCTTCAGAGTAATTAAGGAAAATTTGTATGTAATATTTAAATCCACATATGTATGTTAAATTTCATTTCAGGGAGTCTATTTCCATTCTGTTAAACATTAAGTAAAATATATAAATTCTGAAATAAAGTTTATCAACCCCAAAGCAGTACATTAGGAACATTGTCTGCAGATATTTGTGGGGAGTTGAAACTCTGAAGAAAAAAAATGGAATTGGCTTGTATCCTGTGATTCACTCTTTCCAGAATTTAGCCTAAAACTGGGTCACAATGCACGCTGTACAGAGTGTTTAACACTAGGAGAACATGTGTAATTTTATTTACTTGAAAAACCAGAGTTTGAGGCAAACAAAGCCAATGAAAACAATAAATCTTTCTGGTGTGGGAGGTCCTTCTATCTGTGTGTTGCTTTTCTTGGTTAATGAATGAAGAAACTGCATTGGCCTGTTGATAGGGCAGAACTTAGGTATGTGGAGAAGATGGAAATGAATGCTGGGAGGAAAAAGAGTGGAGTTAGAGAAGCCATGGAGTCAAAACCGCTGGAGTTAGACATCCTAAAACTTTGCTGGTAGGCCATGACTTCGTGGTAATGCACAGATTAATGGAGATGGGTTAAATTAAGATGTAAGAGTTAGCCAATAAGAAGCTAGAGCTAATGGGCCAAGCAATGTTTAATTAATACAGTTTCTGAGTGATTATTTCGGTTCTGGGTGGCCAGGACAAACAAGCGGTTCCATGCAAAATCTTACATAACAGAGAGTAAGATTTAAGAAGTCCAGAATGATCTTACGAATTCTCTCCAGACCTTTGCCTGACCTCAGAACTGTGGCTTATGGTAAGTGCACAGAGAAGAGTAGAATATGTTATCAGGGCCTTGCAGAGAACGCTAATTATTCCCAGTCTATTTAACTTCAAACTGAAAGCATAACACAAGAGCAAACAGGAATTCTTGAAAGAAACATGACAGAATTGACAGTTATGTCCTACCAACATGTCCAGAATAGTCTCAAAGTACTAAAAAACATAAAACTATCTGGCCTATTAAGAATAAAAATAATAAACAATGTATGCCAAATTTGAGATAATGTATTCTAAAGCAATGCTTATAAAGATCCTTAAAACTGCAAGAAAAAAAAGTTCCAAAAATAAAATATTAGAAACAGAAAATATCCCATAAAATGAGATATCAGAGAAGTGGAGAAGGATAATGATTTATGACTATGAATCATATGCATTGAGTACATTTGTGATATACCAAACATCAATTTAAATTATTTTCAGATGAAAAATATCTGAAATTAAAAAAAAAGGATTAAGAAACTCAATTGTGAAGCCAGGCAGTGGTGGCACACGCTTTTAATCCTAGCACTCAGGAGGCAAAGACAGGCTGATCTATGTGAGTTCGAGGCCAGCCTGGTCTACAAGAGCTAGTTCCAGGATAGGCTCTAAAATTACAGTGAAACTCTGTCTCAAAAAACAACACAAAACAAAGAAACCCAATTGTATTAAGTAAGCATCTAAATTATGACAGAGGAATTGGAAGGAAACTCCAGGTATCAGGCTCATTTGATGTCGAGTGTTATAACACAATATTCAAATGCCCCATGTTCATCCAAAAATGTGTAAAATACATGAAAAAATAAAAGACCCATTTAACAGAGACTAAATCCTGAAAAAAGCATTGCTGAAGAAACCTAGCCACTGGAGTCAATTAGACAAAGACTTTAAGTAAGCAGTCTAACGTATGTCCAAGGAATTCAATATACTATGAACCGGAGTAATCTGAATAAACACATATTGATGTAGACATAGATATGAATACTAGAACTGAAAAGAGTATCAAAAAGTGTGATTACACACAGTAACAGACTAGTGATCTGTGTAGCGAGGATAGCTAGAGGGGCAAGAGCGCACAAGCAGGAACTGTAAGCAAACCAGCATGGGCAATACTAAAGAGCAAGATGATGAAAGGATATTCAAAGAACTAATGTCTAAAAACCTTCTCAAACCAGGGAAAAACATGGATATGCAAAGAAATGGACAGCTTCGTATTCAAGACCAGGTGTATCAATAAAGTCCAGATTGAGTATACTGAAAGACACACATAGGAAGATCTGTTGTCTCCGTCTGCCTGCTGCTGCTAGAACAGATCACCATAGCCCATGCCAATTAGAATGATGAAATTTTATTGCGCTCTCCATGTTGAAAGCTGAGAACATCACAGAGTGTCATCTCATGAAAGCATCCCTGCAGTTTTATGACAAGGCCTGTGGCAGAAGGAGTTGGGACAGTTCTTATAAAAGCTAAATATAGAGTTTTCTCATGATCTAGAAGTAACACTTCTGTGTATGCAACCAAACATATTTGAAAAGAATATATAGACTGATTTGTATATTACAACACTAATTGCAACAGTGAAGAGGTAATCAAAGCCCAACCTTATACCAGCTGGCAAATGAAAAAATCAACTGCATTACAATACACACAATGGACTATTATTGAGCCATAAAAGATAAGGAGTTTTGATACATGTTAAAACAGTAAAAGCACTATGGAATAAGAAGTGAGAGGACGATATAGACAAAAAGGAAAGAGAAAGAAAGAAAAAGAAAGAAAGAGAATTTACCAAGCATTAAAAATATATTCACTCAAATGGAAAAATTAGTTCTCTCCAGTCAAGTCTCATTGAGGATACAAATCAGTCTTTTTTTTTTTTTTTACTTTTTTTTATTGTTAAAAGAAAAATTTACATTTACTTCCCTTGTTCCCGGCCCTCCCACTCCCCCAATACCCCACCGCCCTCCCCCTGCTTCCTTAAGGATGGGGCAGGATACCATGCCCTGTGGGAAGCCCAAGGCCCTCCCCCCTCCAACTCGGTCTAAGAAGGTGTGCATCCATATAGGATAAGTTCCCAAAAAGCCAATACATGCAGAAGAGATAGGTCCCAGTGCCATTATCATTGGCTTCTCAGTCAGTCCCCATTGGCAGTCACATTCAGAGAGTCTGGTTAGGTCATATGCTCATTCAGTCCTGGTCCAGCTGGATTTGATGAGCTCCCAATAGATCAAGCGCACTGTCTCTGTTGATAGGCCAGTCCCTCACGGTCCTGACTTCCTTGCTCATCTTCTCCCTCCTTCTGCCCTTCCTCTGGACCTTGGTAGCACAATCCCTAGGCCTAGCAATAGATGATCTACACAAGAGAACTCTGTGATACCGTTGGAAGTTTTTTACCTCATAATTTTTCTCATGATTTTTTTTCTTTACCTTAAAAGTCTTCTGAGAGTATTTTATGGACTCTAGTTTTCTGTTTGTTCAGGATTCCTATCTGTAAGAACTTCTTGTCTCAGTGTCTATATATTTTTCTTGTAGTTTACCTTCTGCTCTTTTTTGTGTGTGTGTTTGTTGTTTGATTTCTAAAGAGAGACAGAAAGGGTATAGATTTTAATTGGAGGGGTTTGAAAAAGGATCTCAGAGGAGTTGTGAGAGGGTAACCATAATCAGAATATATTGCATACAAAACATTCTATTTAAATAAAACAAAATTAGAGGAAAACAAAGCAAAGCAAAATATAAAAAGAAAAATGGAAGACTATTTCAGAAATAAAGAACAAATTACATTATGTTCAAAAATAATAAATTTGAATGAAAATTAAAAAACTTGAGTAAACTGAAAAACAAATATGTAATAGCCTTCCTACATTCTAAGTCTCATGAAGCATCTTCTTTCCAGGAGCTCTTAGAAATAAGTTGACATGGATTCAGAGTACTGACCACATGAAGTCATCCACACCATATAACGCATGCCACCTGTGTTCTTTCTGGGTCCAAAGAGAACACAGAGTCTGACGAGAATCTTCAGATAAATGATGGTTTGTTTTCATTCTGATAGATAGACTGCAAGTATTCACAAAAAAATATACTCTAACATACACTAAGCACATGCTCATTCTCGGTGCTCCTCCAGATAAATTAAAGAGATGTTCAATATTTATTGTAAAAGAGGCTTATGGGCAAGCACAAGCTAGCATAAGTGTTCTGAGCATGTTTGAGGTAGGCTATCTATGCTCTGATTCTCTACAGATTTCTATATTAAAGGCACCTGTGTCTGGGTGTGCAAATGTTGAGCCCAACACTTGCACGTTCAAAGTATTTGATCTTATACTGACTTAAGCTTTAAACCCCTGCAAAGTATTTTTGATTTATTATATTTTTAAATTGAAGATATTTACTTGGAAGCAAATCCATTGTGAGATGAAGAACATCGATACTTCAAAATACTACTGAGAGACAAAATCCAGAATTTAATGACTAGAAAGTCATAAACTCAGATGGTACACTTGGCATTATGTAAATGGAATTTTCACTAAATTAGTAATCCATATTCTTAAAATATCCCCAAACGTGTATTGATGGATAATAGATTTTATATATATATATATATATATATATATACAAATATATGTGCAAAATAGCAATATATCTGTATATCAATAAAACTTTATAGATTTGTATCTGTGATAAATGCAAATAATATATATTATAAATGATAATTTAATTCTGTACATAATAGTATATATACTATTTACATAGCCAAATTATACAGCATGACTCTCATATTGTGTTAAATGTAATACAAATTCACTGAACAACATTGTATTTTAAATGTAATAAACACTTTAATTAATAATATATAAAATACTGTTCATCCATTGTACTTACTTTTTTACTTTTGAAGCAAGCAAAGCTAACTGTAGAGACTATATTAGAGACTGAAGTATAACTCTGACAATTTCAAGAACCATACAGTTAGTTGTAATAAATGCTATTAGATAGTAAAACACACAATAAAATCAAAGAGTAGGACATTGGAGCTGAGGTATGTGAGCTTCCAGTAAGGACAAAAGACATAAAACTGTGCTGAAGAAGGAAGGGTATCATCCGCGTTGCTTTTCAAATTCAGTAGGAAAACTCCATCTACAACCTTCTCAGCACTGTAGTCTATCATCTAATTATTTTAAAATTGAAAAGTTTTAACTCAGGAAAACTGTTAAGTTTATTTCCTAGGTTATTAGCAACTCTGAGCACTGGTTTCTAGATGTTAAAAACACTGGCATTTCTATTGCTAGTTATATACTTTATTAAAACAATTGAAATTTCGCAATTTTCACTGCAATTTTTGCATTTTTTATTTGTACACTGACTTTATATGTTATATTTATTCCTCCAAAAAACTTTTTAATCTTTTTGTTCCCAGATGCTTAGTGTCATTGTTCTAGACTTAATAACAATCACTTTCAAAATCTTGTACCATATTTTCACCAACACTGGTGATTTAGTTTCATAGCTTAAGCTATCTATTTGACACAATCTAAAGTCACTTGGGAAAAGGGTATCTCCACCAATGGAGTTTCTACTGAAAATTCACTGTTTATATATTTAACATATGACAAAATGTTTCTTATATTTAACACAATATGAGAGCCATACTGTATGATTTTGTATATGTAGATAGTATATATACTATTATGTACAGAATTAAATTTTCATTTATGAGATATCATATAATATTTATATGTATCACATATGCACATGAAGATGGAAGTTATAAGATAATCCCACACTAGCTTATGATTGAATATAATAAAGGGTTATTTATTTAGGGGTAGACTCACAGATCACAGCCCTCTGCATGAATGGGGAACAGGAACTGAATTCAAAAGCCAGGAGAGAGAGAGGGAGAGCACACTTTACATTGGCACTTATAAGAGGCCAAGTGTGCTGTAATCTTAAAGACTACTGGCTGAAGGAGTTCCTACAGCAAAAAAATCTATAAAGTTTTACTGCCATACAGATATACTATTTGTATATATAATAATATATTATTCACCAATACAAATTTAGGGATATTTTAAGAATATCAATTAACAGTAGCCCTCTTTTATAAAGATGGTAAATGGGCTGAGAAAGAAATAAGAGAAACATCACCCTTTATAATAGCCACAAATAGCATAAACTATCTTGGAGTAACTCTAACCAATCAAGTGCAAGACCTGTATGACAACAATTTTAAATCTTTGAAGAAAGAAATTGAAGAAGACACCAGAAATTGGAAAGATCTCCCATGCTCTGGAGTAGGTAGAATTAACATAGTAAAAAATGGCACTCTAACCAAAAGCAATATACAGTTTCATCGCAATGCTCATCAAAATCCACAGACATAAAAAGAACAATATTCAACTTCACATGGAAAAGCAAAAAGTCCAGGATAGCCAAAACAATACTGTACAATAATAAAACTTCTGGAGGCATCATAACCCCTGACTTCAAACTCTGTTAAAGAACTACAGTAATAAAAGCAGCCTAATATTGGCAGAGAAACAGACAGGAGGCCAAGCTGTGGTGATGCATAACTTTATCCCAGCACTTGGGAGGCAGAGGTAGGCAGGTTTTTGTGAGTTTGAGGTCAGCCTGGTATATAAGCACTGTTCCAGGACAGACTACAAAGCCACAGAGAAACTGTGACTCAAAAAATAAATTAATAGAATAAAAATGACAGATAGAAGGACCAATGGAATTGAATCAAATCAAAGACCCGGATATTCATCCACATAAGTACGAATACCTGATTTTTGACAAAGAAGCTAAAACTATACAATGGGGAAAAAAGAAAGCATATTCAACAAATGGTGCTACCATAACCAAATATCAACATGTAGAAGAATGAAAATAGATCCATATC
>JAQHUG010000052.1:3777067-3796294 GCA_028555095.1 Dicrostonyx torquatus
TCTCTCTCAAGTCTACGTACATTTATCCAGCACTGTGACCCACTTAGAGAATGTTTTATAGATGTCTGTTAAGTTCATTTGAGTCATGATATCTGTTAGTTCTCTTAATTTTCTGTTAAGTTTTTGTCTGGTTGACCTGTCCATTGGTGAGAATGTAATGGTGAAGTCTCCTACTATTAGTGTGTGAGGTTTGAAGTGTGACTTAAGTTTTAGTAATATTTCTTTTACCTATGTGGGTACTCTTGTATTAAAGGCATAGATGTTCAGGATTAAGACTTCATCTTGATGGATTTTTACTGTTATGAGTATTAAATATCCTTATCCATGTCTTCTGATTGATTTTAGTTTGAAATCTATTTTGTTAGACATTAGGATAACTATACCCTTTGCTTTTTAGGTTCATTTGATTAGAAAACCTTTTTCCAAACCTTGACTCTGAGGTAATGACTGTCTTTGAGGTTGATGTGTGTTTCTTGTATACAGCAGAAAGCTGGATTCTGTTTTCACATCCATTCTCTTAACCTGTATCTTTTTGTGTGTTAATTGAGTCCATTGATATTGAGTATAACCTTAGCATATGACTCAATTCTTTCCCCTAGTGCTTGAATCTTGTCACAAGCATTCAAGGCTGTTATATGGCATAGGGATAGTTATGTTTGTGGTATGTAGCTTAACATCAATGGAATGGCCATCGCCAAATATTTGATCTTGGGTGGCTTCAAAACCTTTGACTCTACCTGGGATGTTCAAGGGCCTTTGATTCCACTCTCCAAAAAACTTTTTTATTTTAGCTGTGGACCATATTCTAATACAGCTGAGATTAATTGATGCCAATCATCTGGAGCACTCTTATTTCTTGAAGCCTGTGTCTTTACTAACTGTCTCAATATGGTAAATGCATGCCATAAGAAACTACTGATTCCTTAATATCTTTTAGATTTTTCATATATATAGGCTCCCATTTACATTCTGTATATCCTTTTGTATTTACTATTTCCCAACTCTTCAGAAATACTAACAGGGTAGATATTAGCAGCGGAAATTGAATTAGCTAAAACTCTTTATAAGGCATCTTTGACTCTGAGAGGTACTAGTAATGTTAAATCTTTTCTATTATTTTACATCTGTACCTCATCTTCTTCTTTATCATTTTAACAAGTTCTCCTAGGTCTTGAAATCAATTTATCAGTGTTGTTTTTTTTTGTAGAGTTTGAACTTCTTTACTTGTGAATATTTTTAATTATTTTATTAAATCAATCAACTTTAGCTCTCATCATTCATACATGATTCCACTTTTAAATTGTTTTCACTAATAATATCTTCTCATCCTTAGAGATTATTTTAATGACATGCAGATTGCCTTCCAGAAGCAATGTTCTATCTGCTAGCTTGTCATGACTCTTTAACAAATCATCATTTTCATTTTCAGTAGTATGAATTCTTTCAGCTAATTTCTCAGCACCATTCTGTAAGGTTCATATCCATTTGAAATGGAGTATATTTTGCCTGTCAAATTATGATTATCATTTTCAGTGGTATAAATCCTTTCATCTAACCTCTCATTACCAGTCTGCAAAGTCTATCATTTCTATAAGTTTCTCATTTTTGGCTCTGTTATTGGTCAATTTCTTTAAGAATATAATAGGAAATATCAAACAAACATCATCTATAGCTAAGAATGTATACATCACAGGCAGGTCATAAACCTCTTCTAGAATTCCATTCATAGTGGAAATGGAAAGGTATTTAAATTCCAGGAGAGTGGTATCATCCACAATTATCTTGTGAGTGTTTTACAAATTGTAGCTTTTTTCTTTAGGTGTTTATTTTTTAATTAATCTAACATTTGTTATCAAATAACTTTTATTAAAATCCTCAGAGATTGTCATAGGTATAGTAATCTCGATTTACCAGCAGGTGGAACCAGTGTTCAGGTGGCTGGTTCAAGTAGTTGCTTAGAGTTAAGGTAGTAATAAAGATGTTGGCCAGCTGGTGTCACAGTTATGGCTCTAAGATAGGTCCTAGAGTGAACAGGACCTGAATTACCCGGGAGACCTAGCAGAGTTGAAATGAATTACATCTAACAAATTTGGTTAGATTGGTTATAACCTGGGAGGGGGGAGTGAGCAAAGATGGCAGCATGTAGAGTGACCGTGGATGCTCCCATCAGTAGGCACACATGGCACACATGATTCAATGGCTAACAGGAAGTGTATGGCCAGTAGAGCCCTGTCTGTCTAGGAGGGATAGATTGATGATACATAGGCAGCCCAGAGCAAGTAATTTAAAACCTGTGGGCAAGGGAATGCCTGCCCATGCCCTCGGTGACTGTTCTCTGTTTGGACCTAGTGTCCTTAGGGTGCATTGGAGACATCTTAGCATTCAGAGCAACATGCTTGCACACATGTACACATGTACAACATGCCTCAGGCAGAAGCTCAAGGAGGTCAGAACTTGCAGCGACCCATGAGTTGTGAGGTTGTTGGGTAGTGCATGGTCAGGGGATCCTATCACCCGTGCATTTGAGCTGGAAACGTTTGGCCTGCTGCTTAGCTGGCCAAAAAGGGTTAGAGCTCCCAGGTTCAAAGCTCATCCAGTCAGAGTAGGCCCAGGGGCAGAGGCAATTGGACCTCAAAAGGGGATCCCAGCTTGGTTTGAACAGTGGCAATATGTGCAGGGTCACATGGACCGGGAGCTGGAGCAGCTGTGAAGGATTGCTCAAAGCTCTGGGAAGTCTGGTGGTCAGTTCAGTTGGGTGCCAAGTATTGCCATATGTAATGAATCCATGAGAGCCAGAGTTAAAGGGGGTATCAAATATTTATTGGGGAACCTCACAAACAGCAAAGTAGAGAGCCTCTCTGATCCTCTGCTCTGTGTGCATTCGGTGATCAGATCTATGACCACCACCTGAGGCAGTGAGCACACATCCTGTCTGCGCTTATGGTACCTCAGGCCACACTCTAATGGGCCAGTGCTTCAAAAGCTATTGGCTGAATGAATTCTACAACACAGGTGTGAGGGCTGGTTAGTTAGGTGCTTCAGAGAGTTAAAGCCAAAGTGCTTGCTAAGCAAGCTCAATACAGAACAGTATACAAAGAGAGAACAGACTCTCCAGTGTTCACCTCTGACTGCTACACTCATGCCATGGCACACAGGGACTATCACACATGTCATATGCATACAAATAATAAAAAAATCAAAAAAACAAAATATTTAGAAACCTGGAGTTCTGATTTCTGGTTTGAAGAGCATAAAATTGAGGCTAAAGAATCTTGAGGTAGAAACTTCCTCCTGTCGCATTTATGAAGATTCTTATCACTCATCCAAGCTTATCTTCACTCAAGTTGATTTTAGAAAACATTAAGATGAAGTCACCAATGCTAAGGAAAACCTTGGATAGTTTTGAATACACTTAGACATAGCGATGAAAGTGTTAAATCCTTGCAGTCAGATTGAGGATGATTGAGAGCTGGATAAGGAAAATAAGAGATCACCCCATTTGACTCTTGGTCTTTGGTTCTTGACCAATGATCTCTTGCACATGGTTATGGTCAATTACCTGGATTTCTGTCATCTGTCAATTTGACTCAGGTACTATATCACCATCTAATAAAAATATATCAACAGAGAAAGGGAAATGACTAATTTCAATTACTCATGTCCATACTTAGTCCCAAGGAAGAACATTCAAGGGCATTTCAAAGGAACATGAGAGCTACTTTTATACCACCATTTGGCTGAAGCCTGCTGCTTCATGTTTATTGTATTGATTCACCATATTTTATTGATTTCACAAATCAAGCAATTAACATAGATACCATTGTATCTTTTAAGTGCACTGGCTGTCTAAATCCTACCATTTGAGCAAACCCTGTCTTTTATTTTCTCCAACCCAACATACTCTACTCATTATTAGAAATCAGATGTGGCCATGCTCCCTAGACTTTATCAAGTAGCATCCCACACACACACACACACTTACTGACACAAGTGTGCTAATTTTGATGCTGGGACTGGGTGAATTTCTCTCCGCAGACCCATCCCCATATGTAGATTGAACTCCTCTAGCCATACTACATGCAAACATACCTCTCTTTTCTGGGAATATTTGAATTCTGCTTCCGATGTGTTCCTCTGTGATTATCCAGTTAGAACTTAACCCAAATGCCTTTCTCTGTGACACTGTCAGCCTTCAGTTTCCCTGTGTTTCCTGCAATCTTCTTTTATCTCATTCTTATTCTTGACCTTGTGCTGTGGTCTCTACTGAGTTTTTACTTCTGTTATATGCTAGCGGTAGAAATACAGTTTCCTTTTCCATTTCATTTATCTAGGACCTATCATGTCTGTACTATGTGTTCAGTGAATATGTGTTCATAAGCAAGTGAATAAATGGTGATAATAGAGTCCATTCTATTCTTTAACCAGTTCAGTGGGTACTATGGGGCAGATGGAAGGGAGTCAGATTTCCAGATAACAGTTTTGAATGGCCAAGCAGCAGAGTTAGGATGTAATGAGAAGATACAACATGTCACTTAGTCCTGTAGTTATCAAATCAATGGTTACTGAATCACACTTTCATGGGAAGGCTCTCATGATTTCTATAATATAAGGAAAAGGTATTATAGAAAAATTATAGAAAAAGATTAAATATATAGTACAGTGTACCAAAAATGTGTTGAGTTCATGCTGAGAATGCTTTGGAACATAAATATTGTTTTGCTCCAGGGACCTTGATAAAAAGTTAAATGACATCTCCCCAGTGACATCTTTGTACTTAATGAGTGATTATAATACTATCTACAAGTTCATATAAAATCTCTGAAATAGAACTCAATTTTAATTTTTTGATTTTATTATGTTTCAGTGTAACGTTTAATTCTTTCAAGCTTCAAAGCTGTGGGTGCTAGGAGCCCCACTAGTTCTCTCATCCTAGGACTGGGTTAATTAGCCAGTTTCACTTCACCCTTGTAATTATGCATTATAACTTGTATAATGTGTCTCTTCCAATTAAATGTTAGACTCAGCAGTTTCTCAATTTCATTCCTGAATACCTTCTTAATTTTCAAGTGATTGCTAGATCCTTCCTATAATAAATGTTATATAACTTCTTTTCAATAAATCCTGGAATATTAGCATCAGGTAACTAATAGCATAGACAAAAAGATCATTGCTAACATGTAGATTAAAATCTTAGGTATTAAAAATTAGTTTAGTATAATGACTCATGTCTCTATCTTCCAGCACCTAGGATACTGAGGCAGGGAGATAACTGCAAAGTCAGGACCAACCTGATTTCTGGGTCAGCCTTAGCTTAGCTTCTGAGTGAACCCACTTAATTCTTTCCTTTTCTTGGTCATTGTGCAGATTTTGTTCATTTTTCTTCTGTTATGTTACATGTTTTTATTTTAATATTAGTTCTAATAAGTAGTTTATTGATATGTTGTTTCGTTTTTGAAAAGAAGAATTTGAGGACAAAAGAATGAGTTTTACACGTTATTAATAAGCTTATTTGTGCTCTCCACTAAGGACTACTGTGTGTGAAGGAACGTGAAGCTAAACAGACACACATAGACACACTCTTTATACCAACGGCAAAGTAATACACGTGCAAGTATATGTGTGACTACCAATTAAGTACCAAAGAGAAAGATGTTGAGGAAAAGAATTGACTGTGTTCTGGTCTAGAACAAAAACATCCAGCAAATCCTCTCTGAAAAGAGAAAACATATATTCTGGAATATCTGTTAGAATACTACAGGGGATGGTAGCAGGAAAAGCAGGGAACATTTTGATAAAAAACATTGAGCAAGAAATATGTTGGGTCCAGTCGAATTATAGTGAATTTGAGTGTTCTTGGCATGTCACAACTGCTGAAGGAAAGCATATGAAATTTTGTGAAATTATAAAGGTGTATTGTGCCTGGAAGTGCCTGCTAACCTTGGAAAGAGTTTAACTCCTTTTCAAGCATAATGGAAAAACCATGAAGGATTTAAAAATGAGAATGGAATTTACACTTTAAAATATCTGCTTAGATGCTCTCTACACAGATATTCTCTATTGTGGTTTGAAAGAACAGAAAAAGACCTAGGAAATTTTCACACACACACACACACACACACACGCAAAATATATATATTCATATATATTATGAAATACATACTGGGCAATCTGGACAAGATTTGTTACCAAAAACAAGAGAATGAAGTGTTTACAAATTCCATCAATTTAATGACCCCAGGATGTCATTGTATTGATGGCTGCTATGTGTGAAGCACGGGATACAGTTCCAGTAAACAGAATGAGTGTAACAATCCCCACTATTATCTGCTTTAATGTTATAACTATGACAGCTACATGGAGTAATCTTCCATGGATTTGGTGTCACACTGTTTGGGTGTCACTGAGGGAGACTGGGCTTATTTACTTAGTTACAACTGGCTGGTTTTGAGATGAATTTCGCGAACTGTATTATGGTATTGCTGTGGGTGTGGCACTTAGAATGATAGAATGACATATACAAAGTTTAATGAATGCTGGAAAAGAAGAGAATAAAACAGTTTGCCTATTTTTATCCTACTGATTCATTTACCCAAGTAGCATCGGTAATGCTCCATCATATTTCTCACTCCATATTATGAAGCTTCTTTGGTGTTTCTAAGCTTTCATGCCTGATTCTCAAAGGATAATGCAAAGACCATAAGCAGCATGGCAGTACTTTTCTGCCTTTGCGCCATCCTTTCCACCTAAAGACTTCCAACCTAAAGTCTTTTGTAATGTCAGAGATAAAGAAAATAAGTAGGGCACTTGACATTTTTTTTTATTTTCTTAGTCATAAACATGAAGGATAAGACTGAAAAAAGGAAGTCCAGCAACTCCTTAGAGGCGCCAAAGAAATTATTAGAAATGCCCTCCACTAGGCATTCAAGTGAAATATGGTCCAACTACAGCTATCCACCATTTACTTCCCTGGTTACCCTGGGCAAATTGCTTTGTGAGGTTTGATTTCACCATGGTAAAAGGACAACCCTTATCTCCGCCTAGTCTCACTAATAGCTGAAGCATCAACAGAAGAACACATGCGAAGTATGTCATGAACTATAACATACACTTGATATTATTATTGTGCTGCATTTACAATCACGGCAAAACAACAGATGGAACTCAGTGTGTTTCTTGCAGAGAGGTAGCAATGGTAGCGCACAGTCTCCATGCTCATAGACTCTTGAGGCAAAGGTATCAGAATCCCATGTTCTGACTACACATGCCACTCATGGGTCTGAGCAGGAATATTTTCTGATATATGTTCTATGAGATGTAAGATCTTTGCAAGGTGGCACAGCTTCAGGAGAGGGTGTTGTTATTCATATTTTTCACCAGCTGAGGTGAGCAGGGCAGTTTTGAAAGCTGGCATAAGGTCATGCAGCCACTACTCAGCAGTCCTTATTTCAAACCTTGTTCCATCATGTTCAAAACACCGTAGGGTTGTAACTGCTAAAAGGGAGCTGCACTGACACAGTTTCTGGTGGGACAAGTCCTATTGTTGAAACGTGATTAGGAAATCAAAGGCACAGTTTTGTTCTCTGGGCTGTGTCTAAATGCAGCGGATGCAATATTGTGCTTTTGAACGATTGGTTGTAAAATCACTGGTAGAAACATACTGTAGACGGCAATTAATTACCACACAGTTCCTGCTCCATTACGCAGTGAAAATTGAAAATGATCCTGCTAAAAGAGTACACTAGGAAATAACAGCATCTCCAGGATCCTGCCCTCTGCTGGTCAGCCCACTGGCCTGTCCTTGTTAAACAGGAACATTACTCCAAGATGCCAATGGGGTATTTTGAATATTTTTATATTTATGACTTTATTACTCTGAGGTGTCTGGGAGTTTTAATTTTGTAAAGCCCACCTGCTGTTTCTTTATTAAAATCATAGTTTGGATTCATCAAAACTCTGCTTTGCAGTCAGGTCACATACATCCCATAAAGCAGGATACAGGAGTTTGCTCTGGATCTAGAATGAGATTTATCTAGTAAAGATGCACACTGATTTATATGTGTGCTTACAAGTGTGGCACTGAATTATAAAATATGATAGGAAGTGGGAATGGTTCATAGCTTCCTGAATGTGATCATAAATAATGGATTTCACAACCAAGAGGCTCTGTTTAATATCCATGGTAATCCTCGCCAATAAGTGTACTGGGGTCACTCTGTTGCTGGGAACTCTGGTGACGTGGTTTGAAATCAAATGACCCCCAAAAGGAACGCACTATTAGGAGGCAAGGTCTGTTGGAGGAAGTGTGGTCTTGTTGGAAGGGGCAGGATAGCACAACCCTTTAATCCAGACCTTGATGCTACAGGATACACCTTTAATCTGGGCCACACCTCCTATGTGAAGCGTGTCACTGGGGGAACAAATTTAGAGGTCTTTATCTCAAGCATTCCTTGGTGTGATAGTCAGTGGACTTCATGTTGCCTGTGAGATGTAGGACACCAGCACTTTCTTCAACACCATACCTGCCTGCATACAGCCATGCTCCCCACCATGATGAATTGACCTCTTACTGAAATCATTTTCTTTACAAGAGTTGATGTGGTCATGGTGTCTCTTCACAGCAATAGTAAACCCTTTATAAAATTGGCACTGCAAGTTCACAATTCAATTGACTGCTACTGTATTTCATACACACCACACCAAAGCATGTGAATTCTCTGAAGTGAATGGGATAAAGGATGTTTCCAACAGTATCAATATTTCTGTCCTCAAGCTAATGCGAAGTAGCTGGATTTGCTTCACCTCTACAGATCATTGAAAGAGAGGGAGGGCTGCAATATAAGGCTTGAGGAGAATGTCTCACATTACAAAATCTTCTCAATAGAGAAAATTAAATATCAAAAGAGAATATAGACAATGTTCTAGGAATAATATACATATACATGTGTTCAAAGTAAATTTGGAGTCTATTTTCTCTTCAAGTGTTCTTTATTAAATGCCCCATGGAAAGGATATTTTCAGAGAATTGCCAAACCAAATTCATACTCAGTTTATTTTACAGTAACTTCTAAAAGCTAACATTATTTCATTGATAATGGAACATAATTACATACCTAGAGGAATGAAACAGATGAGACAGACATGGTTATAAATGAAAATTTCCATTGAGATAGTTGTCACAACTAAGATGTCAGGAGGCATCCATCTAAGGGAAGAGCCTGTAACCAGATCCTCATTTCTCCCTCTCTTGTATCTTGTAGCGAATTTTTAGCCTTTGTGTATGGCACATTTGCATCTACACAAAATCTTACAAAAGGCAAAATTGTTAGAATAATCAGCCCTGGGTAGAATCTACTATGATTGTTTTGTTGAACATCCTTTTAAATACTCATACTGATATCCACAGATTTGTACTAAACTTAGACTTCAGCAGAGAAACATCTTTTCCCCCTTTTTTATTGATTTTTATTGAGCTCTACATTTTTCTCTGTTCCCCTCCCTGCCTCTCCCCTTCCCTCTTCAACCCTCTCTCAAGGTCCCCATACTCCTAATTTACTCAGGAGATCTTGTCTTTTTCTACTTCCTGTGTAGATTACATCTATGTAAGTCCAGCAGAGATACATCTTATTGCAATGGGCAGTAGTTAACACAGCAGTTAACTCACAACCGGTCAAAGTCCAGAGAATAAATGATGGGAGTGCTTATCCCTAAATAGACATTAGCATCATCTTATCTAAGATAAAGGGAATATCCCAGAATCGGGGCAGAGGGAATGCAAAAGCCAGAGAATAGGGAGGCATTTGGCCAAAAATTATCTCCTGGACATGACATGGTCATTGCACTTATGGACTCACTTCAGCTGTAGTTACTTACAGAAGACCTGAATAAGACTGCATCAGCATTTCATCATGTATGGGTTTCATGAGTCTCCACTCTTCCTTGAAGTACTATTGCTGGGTAATAGCTGCTGCGAGAAAGAGGAGGGTTGCTTTCTTCAGTGGTTTAGCCACCTTTAAACTGTCAATGTTATAGTAAACAAGCTCCCATTTATGCACATACAAGTTACCCTGATTAAACTCAATAGGTCACATGAAAAAAAAGAAGACATGAAAATAGTGTGAAGACTGGATTGGAGAAGGGGTTTAGAGAAAGAAACAGGGTAAAATCAACTAAAATTCATTATATAATTTTAGGAAACTGTCAATATCAAAAGAAAAATAAGTGGTTGTTAAAAGGTCAGTAGAGATGGAACAAACAATAAATTAACAGTGGTTCATGGGAAGATTTGGAATGGTAAAATTATTTTATATGATATGATTATCTGTGGGTGCATGCCATTTTGCTTTGTCAAAATCAATAAAATTTTACAACAGAACAAGTGGCCTTGAAAGCAAAGCACCTATTTTTGTCAATAATCACACCTCATTAGTGGTCCATCAGTTGTCACAAATGCACCACAGTTATGGATGATTTGAAAAATAAGGACATCCAATGGTAGGAAAAGAGGGCTTGGAATACAGGGGAAGTCTGCTTTCTGCTCAATTTTTCTTTCAGTCAACCATTGCTCTACGAATAAAATTCATTTTAAAAAGACAATGTCTTGTTGCAAATGATCCTCTGAAAAACCCTAGCAACATGGTTTATTCTATCACATTCCAGATGGCATTATTGAAACTCAACTATTAGTCAGTAATAGAAGAACACAGGGAACTTCTGACACACTAAAGTACTATGTCTCAGACAGGGTCACCTAGTAATTAACAGAAGCCTAGTGGTAAATGGACAAGTGTGTCCCTAGGCTCTAGAGCTGTCCTGTCCAATACAGTAGCTATCAGAAACATCTTTGTCTTTTGTCCTACAACGAAATCACTCACAGTTTAGAAGAACTTAAAGGGACATAACTGGGAGGAAGAAACATATTTAAAAAAAACAACAGCAAAGAAAAGGACATGCTACTAAGTTTTAAGGATTATGAACAATTGTACTTTTCTGATTATGCTGTTTCTATTATAATGTTTCTCGGGCATAAAAATAACTTAGGTTAAACTTTTCTATTTTTCAAGTTCCTAGATGCTAAACAAAGAGCGAAAGCATCTCGTTCCCTGTGGGCAACTTCTAAGAATCTATAATCTTAACAACTTTCTTAAGTGATTATTGTTTAAAAGGTTATGATTTCTTTCTTTGACTGAAAAAATTAACCAGTTTAAAAACATTGCATGTATGCCTGGATGCATAAGACTATATAGGATGATAGAAGAATTAATGAGGAGACAAAGCCTTGGTCCCGGGATGTGCTACAATAAAGGGGAATATTCCATTGTAATGGATTAAGATACATGTAACATGAGAAAATGTTGGCAAGTGGTGTTGTAGCTCTACAAGAAGACATAATATAATAACAAATAGTATATAAATACAACATTAATTGCTACGGTAACATGAAATCATGCAGGAGTATGACTTTATGAATTTTCCATATTAACTCTTATGTGCATCATAAAGTAAAGATGTGGTTTTTAAAATATTGCTGTTCTTTAAATTTAAGTCGTAACAGTCATACTATTTGACATAACTAAATGTCTACTTCATATGTAAAATTGGAACATGCTAAGCATTTCTTCCTTCTTGGTTTAATCTATTGTTAATCCAGGTTAGGTAAATGTTAAAATGTCATGTAGAGAAGTATAAAATGATGTCCCAATATAAGAACTCAGAATATTATCATTGTGAAAGTGATATTAGAACTGGAAAAGGGCTATGCAGTAATTCACAGAATTTTCTCCATCCTTCCATGCTAGCATTCAGAGTTTTGTTGATGACTTTTTACTTAATAGCCATATTAGAAGGGATCAAATTATTTGTCTAATTACAAAATCAAATCATCTGCCTCCTAATTACCATTTGTTTCCACAGTGTCGCAGTCTAGTGGGACACATGAAGCCTAAAGAATATGGACTACAAAGATATTTTAAACCATATTTTCCATGCATCTGTGTTTTTCTAAGATGAACTAAGTAGAAAACGTCCATTCAGCATTTCTCAGTGATAAAAATGTGTATTTCATCTCAATGGTCCATGAAGCTGTTTCTGCACTAAGCGTTCTCTTGTGTAGAGTCATCATTAAAGGAAACACTGTGGAATCACTTGCTTCATAGGTGTAAGTACCTCTTAATTAGTTTAGAGAACTAGTATAGACTTTACTTAAGTATCCTATGCTCCTACAGAATTACCCCAATTCTTTGGTGTGCTCAGAAATCTAATACATCCACACCCCATATAGATATGTCAGAGAGACTTTAACTGCCTTTGGAGGACAAAAGAAGTTGTGATATCTGACAGAATGTAAAACTTTGCTTATTCCATCTCAGGTAGACTACAAAGTATTCCACATATTGTGGCACTCATCATCCCCGGAGTCCAGGGTGAATGCAGAGGATCTTACACAGAACCTTCACAACTGAGCATAGCATCTCCTCATGTTGGCTTCAGCACTATGCTATATTTAGCTACTAATAGCCCAGAAGTCTGAAGTAATGGTGATTTTATTATTATCATTTTTGGTTATGATAATACTACAAACTATGGGACAAGACTAATCTCCTGTAATAATTGAGTTCAATGCTTCTTACTTGTAAATGAGATGAAAATATCCACAATACAAAACTATTGCAGAAATCCAGAGGTACACATATTCACAGGTACAGATGCATAGTTGTCAGCTTCTATAATCAGGTTCACAGCCAATTATTATGGAAAATGCTCAGATATGCTTTCTTTGTAGTTATTCATACAGGCAGAAATATCTACTGCCAGTGCATTTTTTGGTAATAACCTATCTGTCCTCTAAAAGTGCCAAGATCTCCTTCCCCCTCACCTCTTCCCCTACCCTCCCTCCTCTACTCACTAACCTATCCTCCACCCACCCTCACCCCCGTGCTTTCAAATTTTGCCCGGCGATCTTGTTTGCTTCCAATTTCCAGGAGAGTCTATATATGGAAAGAAGGGAAGGACTGGGGAAAGCTGGGGAGAGAGGGAGGGTGGAGATGGAGGAAGGGTGATTATTGGAGAGAGGAATGAGATATTTACCTTAAGGGAGTCATTTTAGGTTTGGCAAGATACTTGGCTCTAGAGGAGATCCCAGGGGTCCACAAGGATGTCCCCAGCTAGGTATTTGGGTGGCAGAGGAGAGAGTGACTGAACTAGCCTTGTCCCATGGGCATATTGATGAGTATCTTGATCACCATAGAGGTCTCGTCCAATGGATGGAGATAGAGGCAGAGACCCACATTCACATCAGAGAGAAGGACTGATCTCCCAAGGTGCAGTCGAAGAGCAGAAGCTGGGAGAAGATGAGCAAGGAAGTCAGGACTGCGAGGAGCTGGTCTACCCACTGAGACAATGTGCCTCATCTAATGAGAGCTCACTCAATCCTGCATGGACTGAGACTGATGGAGCATATGACCAAATCAGACTCTCTAAATGTGGCTGCCAATGGGGGCAGACTGAGTAGCCATCAATAATGACACTGTGACCTATCTTCTCTGCATGATTAGGCTTTTTGGGAACCCAGTCTATTTGGATGAACACCTTCTTGGGCCAGAATAGCTAATAAAATTCTTCTGTGCAAGCGTAACAACTTTGATTATATAATCATCAGCTGATGGACAACTAGACTGTTTCCAATTTCTGGCTATTATGAATGGAGCAGCAATAAACACAGACAGATGAACAAGTATCTCTGGAGTTAAATGTAGAACCCAAGAGTCATATACTTGGATCTTTGTTGACAGAGGTTTCTGTCTTGCCAGTTCCTGCAGTCAAGTCCCAAAGAAACACCCAGAGGTCTACATTAATTATAAAATGATTGGCCTGGTAGCTCAGACTTCTTATTAACTCTTATAACTTATATTAATGCATTATTCTTGTCTATGTTAGCCATGTGGCTCGGTACCTTATTCAGTGAGGCAGTCACATCTTGCTTCCTCTGCATCTGGGACACGACTGCAGACTGAGCTTTCCTCTTCCCAGAATTCTCCTGTTCTCATTACCCTGCCTCTACTTCCTGCCTGGTTGCCCCACCTATACTTTCTGCCTGGCTACTGGTCAATCAGCATTTTATTAAAAATAATATAAGTGACAGGATAAAAGACCATTGTCCCATAGCAGATCTTGAGGTAGAATGACTCCCAGCTTCTCAGGAAACCACCACACAGGTTTTCATAGCAGTTGTATTAGTTTACACTTGCACAAACAAAAAAATAAGTGTTTACCTTTCCCAATACCCTTGTCATCATGGCTATCACTTGTTTAATTGATATTGGCCATTCTGTCTGAAGTAAGATGAAATATCAAAGTAGTTTTAATTTGCATTTGCTAAGGTGGTTAAACATTTTTCTAAATGTTTCTCAGCCATTTGTGCTTCACTTTCAAACTGTTTAGTTATGTACCAGATTATTATTTATTTGCCAAAATATATGACATATTTTCATTATATTTGGAAGTTAGTTTTTAAGTTTCAATGGTGCTACAGTCTAAATAACCATAGATGTTAGGTACATTGTAAAAGATCAGAGGAGAGGATCTCCAAAGGAAGGTAAAACAATAAAATATTATGGCAACATAAAGGGGAAACTAAAATTTCAGGATCAAATGGAAATGGGGATAGGAGGGCAAAATAGAAGAGGAAGTGTGGGAAGTAGCAATTAACATTAAATGGCTTTTCAAAAATCATGTAGAAATCTACAGTTGTAGAATCTTCATAAAGCATATACATACAAGAAGGAATTTATATAGAATCACCATATAATTGGGAGAAAATGCTTCAAATAGATATAACAAGTAAAACCTACACTCCCAGAAATGGGATACATATAGTTGGTTCATTAGCTGCAGAAGTTCTAGGGATCTCTCCCCAAAACATCCCAGGGTATTACCAATGTTATTAGGTATTCTGCACAAGTAATAGTAAAGCCATTTGCTAAAGACAACAATTCCTTATGTTGTCAAAATAGAGAAGTCGAGCTGATGTTCACCTAGAAGCTTCACCTCTACTGTCTAGTATTCATAGTACTTGGTATTCTGTATGCTACCAGAGGGGAAAGGAAATCATTAATATCTCTCAACTTTAAACCCTCCTACTTAAAGAATGACTTGCTTGTAAGATATAGTGAAGCAACAGTGGCACAGGAGTAACCAACCACTCTTGGGTTGAATTTACTACGTGAGATGGAACTCAGACCTGACACTGTTAATGTGGACAATCTGAAAACAAAAAGGTCTTTGGACTAGGGTAAAACCCAGTGTTATTATTCTGCTAAAGGATCATACCAATAAAATCACTTCCAATGACATATTGCATACCCATAGATCAGACTCTCAATTTAGCCCACATCAGAGTAGCTTTTTTTAAAATAGTAAATGGGAATCAAACTAAAGACCCACAACCGAACAGTGTTCAGAGAGTGAGAGACTTTGGAAAACTCAGTCTTAATTCGGATGTCTTCATTAAACACCTCCCCTAAAGGATGTGGGATTTATGTGAAGGAGAAGGCAAAATTACTGTAAGCACACTGGCTAAAATAGCTTGGTGGAGATAGATATAAAGCTTTATACATTGAGGAAGGTTCACATAAGCACAGCATCCTAAACCTGCAGATGGTTAGAGACAAACAAGCATGATACACATCCTATTCTTCAGAGGAAAGTGATGCTGCAAAAAATGGCTGAAACTAAATCCATGATGGAGATGTGCTTCTTCAAGATACTTTTCTACACTATTTGGACTTCCCATAGCAAAAATCTTCAAATGGGAATCTTTTAACTCTATCCACTCGTGTCTGTGGAAATAACTAAAAAATGTTTTACCATCTAATTGTGGGAACCTTCCATCCTTTCATTTGTATTTGTCCTGGACTTCCAGTGTACAGTTACTGTCAGTGAAAGCTATATATACTTTAATTTCATAGAAAAATAATTAGCTTCCAGATGCATGAATTAAAGACTAAAAAATATATGGAACTTACATAGCCTGAATCAGTTATGTAAGTCAGTGCTTTATTAGTACTGTTATGAAGATACATAAAGCATAAATTGTAACGAATAGTGTTCGACATGAATGCTTGTGTCTATTTTTTTCAATTTTATTTTTAAAACTTTGATTATTTATATGCCTGTGTATACATATGTATATGTGAGTACAGTACCCCACAAAGGCCAGAAGAGACGTCAGATCCCCTAGAGCTGGAGTTACAGGCAGGTGGAAGTCTGCTGCTGTGGATGCTGGTAACTGTACTTGAGTCCCTAGTAAGAGCAGAGCTTGCTCTCAACCTTTGAGGCACCTTTCCAGTCCCTAAACATAACTTCAAATTTTCTACATTTCCTTCTTTACTGTCTGGATATTTCTGGTCAGAAAGTAAGTTTTCCAAACTTTCGTTGTTAGAGTGTTCCTTTAGACAGAAATTGAAAAGTGTTAGGATTGGATGAAAGAGCACTTGTCCTTCTGGGATGGAAGTCAAAATTTGAAATATCCCCTGTTAGGTTTGACAGAGGTCATGTCTGTCTGTGACCTCAGAGAGTTTCCTCATACTCTCTTCATTCATTATCCTCTGTTAAGTTGACAGCATTCCTTCCCATTAAAATCCACTTACACCTCTAATGAAATGCATTATAGTTAATAGTTAAGAACTTTGTAATCATTTTCTTTTTCATTGCAAATCTGAGATTTACCACTTGGTTTCTAAAATATGAAAATTACTTATTTTCTCTCTATTTGTAAATTAGGGATAATATCATATTTTTCCACAAGAACATTCTGGGAATTATTTACTTGGTACTTGAGAGAAGTAGAGTGTTTCAAAGAACATTATAAACAGAACATTATAAATGTGTGATAAATGTCATATATCACTGTGCCAAAAGTACGTGTAATGAGGAAGCCAATTTGCTTCACCAATCTTCCTAAATGAAAGCCATAAAAAGAATGATTTTCTGTACAACCCAAATGAACATGCTCTCAAGAAGAATAACTTCATATCCTGAAATCTGCTACTTCAAAGCTACAAGATGCTCAGCTCATCATTGCTGTAATTTCCTTAGCTCTGAAACCAGGTTTGGATATTGAGGGTCTTCTCACATCTCTACAATTAATATTTTTAAAGATTCCAGAGTACAGATGCTCATTAAGTATTTAGTCATGTTGCAAAATGATGCATGGAACAACAGAAAATGAGTGAAAATATTAAATTACTTTTAAAAGTTATCCACTTTGTAGTAGACAACATTGCAGGTAATTTTCATGTATGAATTATGTAAGCATAACTCAATATTTTAAATGTTATTGGAAAACATCATTCTTATATTTCAGAACTAAACCCCATAATATTAGTAATTTTCCTAAATAGTTAATAAATATTTATTTACTTTGTGAGAAATTAAATATTACCTTGTCATAACATCTATGTTGAATACACAATATGATAAGAAAAATCATAATGAATTAATATGTATATGAACTTTTTATTTATGCTGTATCAAATTTTCTCAAATCTGGTGATTTTAAATAGCACATATTTGTTAGCAGGTAATTGTGTAAGTATTGAGTTCTTTAATTCTCTATTATAGATCTCATTAAGCTTAGCTGAGGCTGTGTTAATCCCTGGTGTTCTGATTGCTTGACTATTTTAGTATCTGAGGCTGTCTGCAGCCAATTACTTATAGTCTTTTTCTTCATCAACAAAACCTACAGCATTATTATTCTCTAGTTATCCTCCCACAGTTACCATTGCTTCTACACAGCACAGCTATAAAAATGGCATCTGAATTTGAAGGATACTCAAAGTTAAACTTCTCCCTCAAAAGCCGACCTCAGTAATACCTGTAAGGTCTCCTTTGCTGTAAAACATAACACATTGCTAGGATTAGGCCATGACCATCTTTGGGCACCATTATCCTATCTTCTCAAAAATAATTTGTGGGGTGGGGCAGTGGTGGCGCACGCCTTTAATCCCAGCACTCGGGAGGCAGAGGCAGGTGGATCTCTGTGAGTTCGAGGCCAGCCTGGTCTACAAGAGCGAGTTCTAGGACAGGTTCCAAAGCTACAGAGAAACCCTGTCTCGGAAAAAAAAACTTAAAAAAAATAATTTGTGTAAAAAGTATATAATTTTCTTGAAAAAACATTATAAGTAGCTTCAAAGATAAGCCATAATCAGCTAAAAAGGTGGGCAGTGATACATTTTATGAAATACTTGCAAACAGAATATTCAAAGAATCCCCAAATTTCATAACATGTCATAACATGACAAAAAAGCAAATCAAAATATGGACATGTTAAGCAAATGTTTTAGAAAACAAGAACCATGCATAAAACATAGCACATAAACATTATTATAATCATTAGGCAAAGGCAAATGTGACCCATGACAATATGTCACTGTCCTGATGTCAGGATGAACACAAAACAATAATGACTGCAATCACAGGGCAGTATCTTATTAGATAGTCGTTAAATAAAAATATAAATTAGCAGCTGTTAGTGAGGATGGGGGTCACCTAGATCTTCGTTTTACTGAGAATGAAAAGTAGCACACGGGTAGATACATGGGCTTAATTTGCAAGCAAGAGCTCCTATTTCCCATTGCTACTTGATGTTAGAATAAATGAAGACCACTTACAAAATTCTACAAGAAACGTTGTAATTCAGCATTCTTCATAGTCATCAATAACTGAAAACATCTTCAGTAAAAATGCAGATAAACTGTGTCCATATAGTAAAACAATGTTTAGAATAAAAGAGTAATTTGTTAACAGACAAACCTGTAATGCGGTCTCAAATGTATTACATTCCATAGAAGGCCTAGATTCAAAGGATACATAGTATATGTCACTGTTTGAATGGTATTCTAGGAAAAGCAACACTAGAAGGAAGAAGGAATAAATTGTTGCCCAGGACTCTGAAGAATAAAGGAACAAATCATATGGAGTAAGGGACATTCTGGGAGTGTGTTCTAGTTTGTATTATGATGATAGCAAAATGTATATGCACATGACAAAACTCAGAGAATTCGATACCAAAATACGTGGCATATCCTGTGCATACATTTAAAATCTAGGAGAATGCCCTTTTGTCTTAATGACTGTGTCCTTTGCTTTACAGAAGCCTCTCAGTTTCAGGAGGTCCCATTTATTTATTGTTGTTCTTATTGTCTGTGCCACTGGGGTTTTACATAGGAAGTG
>JAQHUG010000052.1:3805809-3821267 GCA_028555095.1 Dicrostonyx torquatus
AAAAAAAAAAAAAGAATCTACCGTCAACAAAATGGGGGAAAGAAAAACAGACATGTGACTGTAAGAACAGTGAGATTTAAATACCTTAACATCTGGTTATGTTTTCCACTCAACCTTGCACTAGGTTTGAAAACTATGAAGACTCTGACCCCTTGTACTTATTCACATTGATGCTTTGCAGAAGCAGGAAGTGAGGGGCTGGCAAGAAATCCCCAGATGTGAAGTTGAATGTTGAAGGCATGTGCTTGCATGCACATAGAAGCTCTCAGCCAAGAGCACACTCATTAGCTTTAGAGGTAATGGTTTTTTGATCAACAATTAACCTCTAAACTAACAATGGATGAGACTGACTCTTTTTTTTTTTTTTTTTAGACAGAGTTTTTTGTGAGATAGTTCCTAGCTATTCTGGAACTAGCTCTTGTAGACAAAGGCTGGCCTTGAATTCACAGGGATTCACCTGCCTCTCCCTCCTGAGTGCTGGGATTAAAGGTGTGTGCCACTACTGCCTGGCTGAAACTGACTCTTAATGGGAATGGAAAGTACTCCTGGTTTGATGAAAATCTTCTGAAGTGAAATTCCTGTAAGGGTTGCCTAACTTTTTGTGTATATTAAGTACTGCAAACTTAACAGTCTTTGAAATGACAAATCCAAGGACATATGAATTCTGTTTCAATTGAGAAAAGAGCATGAGGCAATGTTAACAAATTGAAGAAACAACAGTGGACATTGGGTAATAATGTGGCTTTCTTTTCTTTTAAAAGTTAAATTTGGAGAAATTTTAGCTTTTCTCTATTCTGTCTTCATAGACTAAATGACATCTGCTTTGAAATGATTGACTAAAAACAGAATGGTAATAAGCACCTGTAAATTTGCCCTTTTTGTTTCCTTTGAAACTTGGAATCAGGTCAAAGAAACAACACAGTATTCAACAGCATCCGCTACCCAAATGCTAGTAAAAATAAGTACATTTTAATAGACATGATCATCAAGGAAATACATTATTGTCAGCTTTTAGATAAAGGTATTGGAATCATATAGATTACCTGTATACCCAAGATCAAAAATCTAATTTCTTCAAAAGTAGATTTTAAACTAACATATTTTGAATCTAATTATTTCTCTGCTGATTACCAACAGTCTTTCCTCAGCATTCACAAGTTACACTCACCAGTACAGAAATGCAGTGGGTACCTGAATTGAGACTCATCACAGCCACTGAACTGTATCTATCAACACATACAAGTTTTATAATTTGTACAATGGTAAAATGTACAGATAGTGGTTGTTGAAGACAACATATCATGATGAGATAAACATAAGAAGATCCCTCAATTTAATTTCTATATATTTAATTTTGGTAATGTATAAACAATTGTTGTCCATAGAAAAATAAAACAGTCAGGAAATGTGTATCTCCACCAGCAGGAACTTTAGAGCCAGGGTTCAGTGGCCTTCAATCCTTTCTCTATGAAAATATGCTGCAGGTTGAAAGACAGCCAGGTTCAGACCCTAGGAATTCATGACTCTGCTAAATCTAGGAAAAGCATAATTTTGGAAGTTACTCTTGGAAATTGTCTCTGGTAAGTTTGCTCACCATGCGACATCCAAACAGAGGTAGTAGACACCAGGTGCTGACTTTTCACCTGTCGCTTTTGGACCCTGCCTCACCTTCTATAACTGGTATTGGATAACTTTGTTTCCTACTTTTAGAAAAAAATGGAAATCAGAAGAAGAGGGTTGTTTTTCTTTGAAATTCTTAGCCAGATGTATGAACAATGTAGAGAATTTCATAGTTGGTGACCCTCGCTGAAGCACAAATTCTAACTGGTCTTAATAATAAAAACTCAGAGTCAGCTATCAAGGGTGAAAGCTGAAGGATCAGAGAAGCAGAGCGGCCAGCCACTAGAGTTCTTACCTCTACCTGTGTTCAGACTGAGGGGCTATCCTGTCTCTATGAAACTTCAGACTAAATCTGAGCTCTTGTCTCCTCCCGCCTTACAGTTTTCTCTCTTTCCAGTCATATCACTCCTGTATCCACATCCCTACTGCTGGGATTAAAGGCATAAAACCCCCAAGTTTTATGAGCTCTGTTTCACTTTTAGACAGATTCAATCTCATTTAACCCAAAGTGGTCTTGAACTGACGGAGATCCCTCTGCCTCTGTGTCCTGAGTGCTGAGATTAATGGAGTGGGCCCCCACTGCCTGGCCTCTAGGGCTAACTCCTGACTTAGCTCTGTATTCAGATCTTCAGGCAAGTTTTATTTGTTATAGCATATACACAGCACCACTACACTCTGCTTGTCCTCAGTTTTATTACCTTGAATCCAGCACTGTTTCTGCACCAGTAGAACCCTCACCATCATTTTTTCCTCAAACATTTCAATGCAGGGCAAGTGTTCTTCCAGGGCTGATCCTGTGTAAAGCTATGTATCTTCGCACTCCTTTGTTATCACTGCTGCCCTTTTGCTTTGCTTGGTCTGCCTGCCTCCCCATGTCCTAACCATTATTTTTGCAATGTTTACTCCCAAGGCCATCAGCATTCCAGAAATATGAAGATGGCAACATTACTGTAGAATGGCCAAGGATACCTCGAGTCTTTTTGTTTTTTATATATAAAAAAAGAATTGTGTCTCTGGTGAAGTTAATAAAAAAAAAGTGATAAAAGATAACTTTGTAAAGTACTTGGGTTCTTAATAGCTTCCCATATAAGTTGCCACATAGGGAATCATACAGTAAGCACATAGCTGTGGGCTAAGAAACAATTGAACTGAATAAAAAGCTACGGAGGTAACAGATTCAGGAGAGAGTTTCTCGGGGGTTCGAGGAGGGTATTTAGTGTTCTAGAAATTTAATATCTGAAGTGTCAACGACTTAAAAGGAATCAGGAAAAAGGGAAAACTGTATCTTCATGACCCAAACTGTGTAACCACTTAAAACTTACCATTATACTCTGACAATTCTGGTCTTAATGCATAGTTAGATTCTATCATGTGCATATTAAAATCCCTCCAACATTTTAAAAAGTTTAGAATTAAGGAAACCTGGAAAAACATACTAATTAGATTTCAAATTTATGATAACTTATGGTCAAAATAGCTGGTATTATGCCATCTTCTATTAAAATATTTCACAAGAAGTGGGCCAGGGAAATGGCCCCATGGTTAAGATCACTTGTTGCTGTTGCAGAGGACTTGGGCTTTTGGTTCCCAGCACCTACATGGCTCACAACAATATGTAACTCCCATTTCAGGGAATCTGGCTCCCTTTCTGACTCCATGGACACCAAGTATGCATGTGCTGCATATACATACACAAAGGTAAAACAGACATATTCATAAACCTAAAAATAATTTTAAGGCACTTGGTAGAAGAAGTTAATGAAAGCCCAGCACAAATTTAAAAGTGCTGATGCTTTCCACATCTGGCTGGAGAGGAGACTTCGCTTAAGAAAAACTATTGTCTTTATTTCATGATATGTTACAATTTTTCTTAGAAGAAGAGAGAAATTTAACAGCAGCATTTTAAATTATCTGTTCCAATACAATAATTTTAGTTTTCTCATTTGTGTTTACATATAATTTATTAGAGAAACATTTTAACAATAATAGAAGATGTACAGTAAAGGTTGTTTCAGCCATGATTTTCCTCGTAAGGTCTCCAATGGCAATCATCCACTTTTCCCTGACAGAAACAATACAGGATACAGGGAATAAGAGTGAGAATACATTATTCACTTTTGAGAACCACTTCCAAAACTTATACCTTTTTAAATAATTGTGAAATATTTTTAAATATAACTTCATGTATACATTTAAGATTACGCATTGCATAGGGGCATGTTTCATTGAGAAGTGTTTAATAGTGAAAATTAACATTAGGATCACTCCTGTAGACAACATAGATACACTTATTACCTTAGGAACTGCATTCTATATCATGTAAACTTACTTCTAAGTAGCTATTACTATGGGTGTAGTTTCAATATTGAGCTCTTTCTGTGTGCATCCATACTAAAATACAATTTTCATTTTCTATGTACTGATTTTTATATTTTTTCTTGGTGGTGTGATGAATGTGTCTGGTGTACAGACTTAATCATTGGAATGTGTGTGTGGGCCTGAGGATGTATGTGCACTTGTCTGAGTCTACATGTGATGGACAGAAATTGATGTCTGGGATCTCCTCAAATTGTTCTTTACCTAACTTATTTTGAGACAGGGAGTCTCATGAATCTGAAGCTCATGGATTGTGTAGGGTGACCAGTGAATGAGTTTCAGGAATAGTTCTGTCTCCACAACATGTTATGTTCAGCCTTGGGGAATCATAGATTATTTGGCTGCTGGAGATCCAAACTGTTGTCCTGACTTTTGTGATGTGAGCACGTTCCCATTGTGTTATCTCTCTACCCCTGAAATCAAACTTTTAAATTTGAATATAAGCTGTAAAACAACTCCACAAAGTAGTATTCAACTTGATTTGTTTATATAATTTTTGCTAATACTGTCAACTATAATAATTATCATTTTTTTAAAAAAAATCACCATTATCAGATTTACTGATATCAAGAGGAAATGAAGATGTATATAGGGGGCATATGTTTGTCATCCCAACACTAAGACCAGCTACTGAGTTTAAAAGACCCATCCAGATATGATCCTGGACAATAAGGAAAGATGTAATGAAGCCACTAGCCTTTGTAACAGTTTGTTTCCCCAAAACCTGTTGTCATGGGTCTGAACCCAAGGCCTCTCCTACAAGACAGTGCAGTCGTTTCTATACCCGTCACAATTCTCAACCTACAAAAGATGTAACCAACAATTGTCCTTGCAGTGTAAGCTGTAAAACCAGTGATCACCCTCTGAAACTTCAGAGTACATTTTCAGGGCTGCTTGATTTTGGCTTCTCCCAGATTGCATTCCCAGTAACCCTTGAGTGACTACTAATTCCCTTTGACCATCACCAGACTGATTTTATCTCAGTCAACTCAAGATTCCAGTTCATTTTGGAAAACTCGACAGAAAAAAAAAATCTTTCTGAATTTCTAAATTACAAGTGGGGACTTTTTCGTCTCTAAGATAGTTAAATGAGCGGTGCTGTGCAGCCTTTGGACTGTACATCTGTGAAATGAATGTTGGTTAGACACAGGAATATATAATAATGGTGTGAGGGATGCAAATGTATTAGATTGTCTTGAAACTGCAAAACAGGGTCATTTCAATGGGCATATTAACACACATTAATAACCTGCATTCATCCAACTAAAGAAGCAAATGTTATGTGATATTTAATATTCAAGAGGCTCTAACAGTGTGGTTGTTTAACTTCAGCATCTCTGGTCTTCTTTAATGATCTGTTTACCGCACTCGAATAAGAAAAGAAACAAAGGAATGAGGCCTGGAGGAGGGCATGATGTTGGCAAATACCTCTGAAGTATTAAACTATACAAAGTACTTAAAAGTACTTTAAGGAATAGCAATCTAGTTTATATTCAATTTATTTCATTTCCCTACAAAGCCCCAAGGAACATATTCCATTTGTTGCACAAAAGCCAATTACAGTAATGGGCTGTTCATAAGAGTTTCCAGATTTCCGAATTAGTTCTTACTATTTAACAGTACATTTTCAAATGGCTGTGAAGCTAATCATTTCTAATTCTTCAGTGACTATGTTTATGGGATTGGCAGAAAAACTATGGCATTCTCTTAGTGTTCAGTGTAGACCAATATGAATAAACTCACAGAAAAGGAGAACAAAAAAGGTCATTGAAATAGAAGTACAAAGACCCATTCTTGGAAAGGAGATTTCCTGTGGAGATATAAATCATTAAAATGCTTTTAAGACACTCCCACTGGAAGAACAACTCCACTGCCAGCTCATTTACATTTTCAAGAAAACATGACCCCAGTCAATTTGGGGGCTTGGGGTCCCTTTTCACTTAATGATGCTCAGGTAGAACCGCAGGGTGTTAAGTGGGATGTTGTTGATGGAAAAGAATGGTAGATACCAAGGAGTCTGTCCCAGTTCTGGCTCTCTGCTCCCCAGAGCAGTAGTTCTACATACTTAAAAAAAATTGTTCTTTTTTCTGACCTCTGTGTTCTTCCCTATAAAATGGAATAATCTCATTTTTCTGATCACTTTATTTATTTACTTATTTAGGTTTTTTTCGAGACAGTGTTTCTCTGTATCTTTGGAGCCTATCCCGGAGCTCTCTCTTGTAGCCCAGGCTGGTCTCAAACTCACAGAGATCCGCCTGCCTCTGCCTCCTGAGCACTGGGATTAAAGGCGTGCGCCACCACCACCCAGCTCTGATCACTTTAAAGAGATGAAACTGAAGTATAGGACATATACACTGGAAGAGTATATGCCTTAGTGAATGTTTATTTATTTATTATTTTTCCTCATATATGGGCCCCTAAAGCCTAATATAATTTTTTCTTTGTAGCTCATGATTTCCCATCCTGGTGTATGGCCTATATTCCCCTCTGTATAAATCTTATCAAAATTATCATTTTTGCATAAATCTGAAGTTTGAATATGCCCTCCTCCATGCCTCATTCCTTTGTTTCTTTTCTTATTCGAGTACGGTAAACATATCATTAAAGAAGACCAGAGAAGCTGAAGTTAAACAACCACACTGTTAGAGCCTCTTGAATATTAAATATCACATAATGTTTGCTTCTTTAGTTGGATGAATGCAGGTATTTCTCAGCACGGCTACTATTTTCTTGGAGGTGGTGGTAGAATCACTGTGCTTTTGTAAATAATTTCTAAATGTTGCCTTTTAAATGAGAATATGAAGCCATTTTTTGTGACAATCTGAAACAATCAATGAGTGTTTCTACACATTCCAGTCACATTGCTGGCTACCCTATAAAAAAAAAACCACCAGATTTTAAAAAACATGACAAGAGCCAGCCCTTCTTACTTTGTGATTTCACTTATTGAAATGAACCTAATTGTTAGACAGCTTTAATAAATTAAATTTAGTCTGAAGTTTATTTGGGGTGCAGTTCCTTCTTCATTTATTACTAGAAAAAAGGTTTGGCTCAGGGAAACAAGTAAGTATATGAAAATGTATGCATTATCAACACTTTAAGACATTGCTATTTCAATAGCTTTGAGAATTTAAATAAGTGAAAATAAAATAAATAAATAATGGTATAGATAAATTACAGTTCTCTTGACTTTGCTGTCACTGATAGGAGGTCTTTATTTTGTTTATATATGGTCCAATCTTTGTCGCATATTTCTTTTATCCAAAATGTCCAAGCATTTTAGACTTTCAACCAAAATTATACACTGTAATTTTATTTGCTGTAATACAATAATTTTATAGGTACTTTAAAGCTGAGAATCTAGGATTCTTACATCAGTAGATACATTTCAAATGATAGGCTGCTGTTGGTGAGCAAAATGCCCTATACTAACTAGATTTTCAATACGTACAGTATGTTACATGTACTTTGAGGTATTGAGATTATAGAAAGCTTAGAGTACCAAAGATTTATTTAATGTATATTTTTAAACAAATTTAATGACAATTAAAATATATGGAGACAAGGGTATTGTATATTTCACTGTGAGCCTAGCCTTTAATGGAGACATCACTACAACCTTGTAAAACATTTTTTAAACTTTACTTGATCTTTTATGTGTTTTATATAATGCCAAATTATAAATGGAAAAACTAAGCCTAATAAATATTAGATAGATATTAGATATTAATAAAATAAATACATATAAATATTCCACTTATGCCTAAGAAAAATCTATAATTCCTGCTGTCTTGCAGGAAGTTCAATTTCCCTCTATCTGAGAAGCTAAAAGACCATAAAACAGTGATAATGGATGGAACTATTTTGGTACAAGAAGCCAAATGGCAGTGATCAAATGTGGAAGTCTTATAGCTGGCATATAAGTCAAGCAATTCCACTGAATCTACAAATGGCATCCTTATTCATGTCACCAGGTCTCTACATCCCAAAGAAGAGAGACACTATTGTTAAGACAAAGGAGTGATGACAGAAATAGCCACCTATGTGAACACCAGTAGAGAACATATTGACTGTGACACTTGCTTAGCTTAAGCTCTCTAAAGGAGTGCCCATGTGCATCAATGACTTTACTATTGACCTTGCCCGACAAAATCACTGTGATTATGGAGAGACAAAATGGTGTAGATTAAGGGCCAACACTACCTTGGGTTGCCACAAGCCCATCACTTGCCATTTACTTTCAACTTTTGCATCTTATTTAAAATTCTTTGACCATTAGGCAAACTCTGGGGAAACATTACTGAGTGAGGCAGATCTCTAGCTTCCTCCAAACCTAAATCTAAGAAAGTTTTAAAAGGGTATCTGATATCTCAAGACAAGATTTGTCAATTTGTTATAGACCATCTCCCTAATGCACCCATCAATGTATGTATATGTGGTAAACTGTTCTTTCTCTGTAAAAAATTACATAAACATTTCACAGCAGAATTATTTATGGGACATGGCTATCTACATAGGCTCAGAATAAGCTATTTTCTGAAACTTTTGATGAACAATTATTATTCTACATGAGCACAGAATAATCATAACATGGTGGAATTGTTTTCATTGTCAACTTGATATAGCATATAATTACTTGAGAAAGGAATCTCGAAGAGTGATTGACTAGATCAGCTGACTGGTTTAATTATGTTATTTGATGTGGGAGGTCCCAGCTCACTATAGGCAGCACCCTTTCCCAGCAGGAGGGCTCTGGACTGTTTACTTATCGAGAGGGGCATGAGCACTGAATAAAACGTGTGTTCATCCCATCCATTCTTTCTTTGGTCGGCGTTGGGTACGGACAATCTGTTTCACGTTCCTATCTTGAAGTCCCTGTAATGATGGACTGTAAACTGAATTGTAAGCAGAATCACTACTGCACCACTTAAAATTTATTTTGTTGAGGTACTTCATAAAAACAATAGAAAATAAACTTGTACCCAGAGGCTGTGATAACATATACAATATTTCCTTCAATTATACCTTAATTAACCCTCATATGATAGATAATAGATGGAAATTTGAAAAGAAAGAAAAGGAAGATAAATAGATCTACACACACAATGTACTAGCGAACCTGCAGTTTTATAACTCTAATCAGAGTCTTGTACTCATCGTTGGTAATATATGGTGTATGAGCATATTTTGAAAAGACCTATATATCCAGTGTGGACCATTATCTTAATTGATCATGATGTTTTTCCTTAAGGTTTGCTTTATACAGCTTATACAAATACTGTTTAAAATTTGAATAGATAAGACATATCTCAAATTTTAAGTAATATTATTCTTGAATATTTTTTAAAATTGATAAAAGTGTGAATGGTTACGACCTAATGTTCATATGAAGCTGAGTCAAATTTCTTGAAATTAAAATACTAGACATACTAGTTTTTTGAGTTGTTAACATTCTCATTAATAATGAAAAACTAGTTGTTAAATATTATAGTTTGTATTGGTATCTTTTCAACAACCTAAAATTTATTTTAGGAAAATATTTCAATTTGCTACCACGATATTTTATAATCAGACACACAGAAGAGAAGAGTATTGTGATTAGTATTGTCTAAATCTAATCTGCAAAGTATCATCTTTTAGCTTAAAGGAGAGTTAGTATGTGAAAGTATATGTTTAACTCCCCAAACTAGATTATATTTGTGTTCTCATGTATATGTGCTGTTTTGATGTTATTTACTCTTCTTCTGGAACTTAACATCTTTTTTTTTCTGAACCATTACCTAAATTTCCAAACACCTAAATCAACAATCTTGAAATACAAATATTTTCCTAAAACTCAACAAAAATTCCATCATTCTATAGATTCATAAGATGATGAAAGGCACTTGAAAACCTAAAGTTAAGTTTCAGGACCCACATAATAGAACTGGGGAACCAACTTCAAGTTGTTCTCTAAACTCCACACATGTACCATGGAATGTGTATGCATGTGCTTAGCATGTGTGTGTGTGTATGCGCGTAATTTTAAAAATTAGTTATTTATTGCTAATGCTCCAATTTGGTAAACCTCACTAAATAAATTGTTAAAGTCCATTAATTATAAGGTAAGTCAATATAACATAATTAGCAGATTAGGGCAAAAGTAATTAAAAACACAAAATGGGAATATTTGCAATATTACTATTATTAGATTAAAGTAATATAGAAATATGTATATATGTGTATGTATCCAAGTTTTATTAGGTTAGGTTTTGATAAAGCAGTAACATTCAAACAATATAGACTTCTTGTTTGTAGCTCTCAAAAGTCAAATATTGAAGAAACATTTTTTAATTAAAATGCAATTTGTTCCTGTGGTATTGAACTTCCATGCAGAAAATTGTTATGAACTCTGAAAATAATCAAACAGCAGGAAATTGAAGGCACTGAAAAGTAAAGAGAATTAGACTGACTCTAGCTCGGTGCCCACACTGTGTGGAGGGAGGTTTTACAAATTGATTCCCCATTGTCACAGCTTTTAGCATGGACAACAACATTTAACATGGTATGGAAAATGACAAAGAGGTCACGGCAAATACCCCCATCTTGGGTGTGGGTCGCCATTAGTCACTACTAAGAAAATAGAAGAAGCCCAGAACGGAAAGAGATAGTGAGGATTCACTAATTCTGCTTATTCTCTAAATATTATGGAACCTAAAACAAATTACATATGTATAACCCAAGGTAGTGTTTGCTCTTAATCTACATCATTTCATCTCTCCATGATCACAATGCTTTCATCATACAAGGTCAATAGCAAAGTCACTGATGTGGATGGTATTTCTTTAGAGAGCTTAAGTTACACAAGGACCAAGATGTTAATTAAGATGTTAATTATGTTAATGCATGTTGGCGGCTGTTTCTTTTCTCATTCCTATGTCTTAATAACTGTGTCCCTTTTCTTTGGGATGTAGGGAGCTAGGAGACACAAGTATAGATTTTATTCCTAGGTTCAGTGGAATTTCTTGACTAGCATGCCTGCTGTAAGCCTTCCTGAAGAGGGCCATGGGGCTATACAGGAGGTGACAATTAGTGTTCTGTAGGTAGACCCACAAGAAAAATGACTCTCTGTTGGGGATCCTCAGTAAGCAAAGTCTGTGGGGTCACTTTCTGTGGAAGTCTGTCTCTAATTTCTCCCACACACCACTTTATTTCCTCCCTAAGAACAGCTGTGTGTGTTTCCCCACGGCTTGTGTGTTTATCATGTATGTATTCTATCTATTGGGCACACATATAACTGTGGATGGTCAAGAAAATGATTTCTGTTTAAACCATACAATTTTGAAGAATAGAAAGAATACTAAGGCATTTTTCATTATTCGGACTAATATAGGAAAGCAATAGTATCCTAAATTACAAAGACAGCTAATTTTAGCCCATAAAAAATTCAAAACCATATGGTTGCCTCTGGAGATAATTACCTGATTGTCCCTAGAGACAAATATATGAGGTCATTTTCCCAGGTGTTTATTGCTGAATCAAGGTCAGCGCTTGAGACAACTTTAGTAGACTTAACTTTCACAGCAACTGACTTTTTTTTATTATGTATACAGTGCTCTGCATGCAGGTCAAAAGACGGCACCAGATTTCATAACAGATAGTTGTGAGTCACTCCAACATGTGCTTGCTGGAAATTGAACTCAGGATCTCTGGAAGAGCAGCCAGTGCACTTCACCACTGAGCCATCTTTCCAGTTGAGCAATTGATGTTTTGTACATAGTCTCAGTCTCAGTTTATGCTACAAACTCAAGGTTCAGCCAACTGTTTTCTTTCTGTCTGAGAAATCTAACTTTAGGCAATGTGCATGAACAAGTATTATTCCCTGGCCAGTCAAGCTGGCCTCCTTAACCTAAGAGAAACTCTGTGACTTATTTTGTGTCTCATAGAATGGGTTGGGCTCTGAAAATGTAACATATTATTGTCCAGAGTGTAGCCATGAGAGGAGTGGTATGTAGAGCTATGTAGAGGGCTGCTGTGGAAAGAACTGGGCAGAGGTGTGAGATGTGTGTGTGTGTGTGGTGTGTGTGTGTGTGTGTCTATGTGTGTGTGTCTGTGTGTGTGTGCTCAGTGAGGGATATAGCTGAATGGGCAGAGAAAGGAGGCTTGAGAGATGAAGAAGAAGCATGAGAGAGTGAATGAGTGAGAGAGAAAATGAATGAGTAAATGTCAGTAAATGGTGTAGAAGAAATGTGTGTGTGTGTGCGAGTGTGTGTGAGAGAGAGAGAGAGAGAGGAGAGGGAGGAAGAGAGAGAGAGAGAACTGTGTTGTGTGAAAGCTGCTGGTACATAGCAGAGCTGTGCTTAGGAACTGTGTAAAGTGCTGTATGGTGAGAGAGCTATGTAAAAGATGTATAGCTGTGACTGTGTGGAGATTTGTAACTGTGTGGAGGGAAGGAGGGTGAAGCTGTTAGAACAGAGGTGTAGAAGAGAAATGGATGTAAAAGAAAGATGTGTTGCTATGTAAAAATATATGCAACTGTGTATAGATATGTATAGCCATGTAGGAGATAGATGTATGTATGTAACGAGAGATATGGAGCTGTGTAAAGAATGTTACTATGTGGAGACAGAGTGATTTTCAGAGAGGATATTTTTAAGATAAAAAAAAGAGAAAGTTACCTTCAGAAAGCATGTGTTTCTTCATTTACCCCCATATAAAAAAGTACAGCCCTTGCCACATTCATTTTTTTTTACATCCCCTGGCTGGCTCCCCCAGTTAGCAATACCTTTCTCATTTGATAACTCATAAAATAAGTGATACTTTTATATTCAGTAGGTTGACCCTCCATAATTTGTGGTCCTGAAGAAATACATGGGCAGAAATTATCCAGAAAAAAAAGTCATGTTGACAAGAGAGGGCAGTGCAAGGTGTGTGTGCGGAGGGGTGTGGGTGTTTGTGTGTGTGTATGTGATTCTAGTCAAAGTATATTATACATGTATATAAAAATGTCATAACTAAGTATAATGTTTTATATAACAAAGGTACTATAAAATTGTGAAATAAATTATTTTGAATTAAAATAATTTTGAGGAAAATTATTTAAATCTTCTAGTTGAATGACTTGAGCAAACTTTATTTTCATCCTGGTAAATTTGCTATTTGTCATCAGATTTCACAAATCTTTGGCTTAACAATCTGTGATCTATTAATGTTTAACTGTAAATATATAATAAAAAAAGCATGTCTTCTTACAAATATTGCACAAATTTAAACAAAATGGCTTGAATGTTGAGGTGTGTTTGCCTATAACTCATGAAGTACTAAGTTCTATTTCAATAACAGAAAAAAATGCATGGGAAATTTATCTAATTTGTAAATAGCAAATGTACATTAATTATCACACTAATATTAAGAGGATATGGATTGACCTTACTTAATATTGCAATGTATGTTTTATTAGAAAAGAACATGCACAAATAATTGCAAATATTTAAGTCCTGTAAATACTTGTTTCTAAATAGTATTGTGATGTTCCAGTAGATTCACAGCAAAAACATAAATATACTTTTCATCCATCTCTAAAAATGTCCATATCAATAATTTTACTTAGTCTTTTAAGAGAGAGAAATGTTTGAGGTGGTTTTGGTTGGCAACCACTCTGACAAATGGACCTTGTCCATATGCAGCACTGAACTGCAAAGTAGCTGACTGTTCATTCACCACTTAGAAAGCTCTCTGACAGCAAAAAGCAGCTGCAGAGGCCAGACAAACACAAGCTTGGCTTTAATAAGCTGAAGGAAATGCCATGATTCATATCCAAGGTCCTTTTGCAGCTTGCCTCTTTTTCTAACAACGTTCCAGAAGGGAACTACTTCTCTGGAATAACAGATGCATGCAGATTGGTTCCCGTTAATGTAGCATGCAGACTGAGAGCTGTCGTTCCTCTCTCCTGTGTACTTAGGTCAAGGCTGATCCCTGGGATGTGAATGAATTCGCACAGGGCAGTAGACTACCACATAAATAAAACCAGTGAACTCTTTAACAGATCTCTTCTGAAGGAAGAAATATTGTCACATCATTGGCCATTGGATCAGCATACAGCACGAATATCTCTGTAGAACCATTGTTTCATTAAACATGTTTCCTGCACCTGACATAATTAGTGGAAAATGTCAAAGATATATTTGTACACCAAGGTATGGTACTTGAGAATACATCTGAAATTGAACATCTGATCAACATGTGAAGTGGAGGAATTGGCTTTGAAGACGAAGTTTGCAGATGGGTTGGGAACTATTAAAGAGTAGTTTCAGTGGTAGAAATGGGGAATCAGCTTATTAAGGGGCTTGAAATGAAATTTTGTAAATGAGGTTAAAATTCTTTGCAATTTTTATCTTCTATGGACTCAGGTTTCTTCATTTTCAGAATTAGTGAACTGGCATTGGATTTGCCCTGTGGTTGTGGAGGACTGTCAACATGTTCAGTCCTAACTCACATCTACGTATTCCTGGGCAATGTGACAATGAACTCAAGCCATTTCTCAGGGATTCATTGTGAGGTCTATTGACTGAGGGACCACATTCTAAATATGTCAGATAGCGAACAATAACCTTCCTAAAGAGTCCAAGGTTCTGAAAGATCTCTTCGAGCAATCAATATTCATGGTATCTTAACATGGAAGGTAATGAAATCAGGACTGGTATAAAGATAATGAGCTAACATTATTCTTATTCTGTGATACCTGAAAATGATCATAATTGGTTTAATGCAACATAAAATTTTAAGTGAATTAAGTCCAAATATATGTAAAGGCAATGGTGGTGTTAGAATAAATTTTGCAATAGTGGACATAGTAGCTAGTGTTAGAACTAGTTTGCTTAAAAGCAAGAAGGCCAACAATGAGTTCAGAATTCTCTCTTCTCTCTCTCTCTCTCTCTCTCTCTCTCTCTCTCTCTCTCTCTCTCTCTCGTGTGTATGTGATAGGTAAACACGGAGAGACAAACACACAGCAACTCTTCTGTGTAATCTGTGAATGTATGTCTTCAGTCCTGTGAGTGCCCAATTTACATAACACAAAGTCTTTCATAGATCTAAACTGACCCACTTCTATGTCCTCCAGGTTCTCTGGGCATCTCCTGTGACCCACTTATTCTATAATATATCCTTATCTGCACATCAAAGGACTACTGTACTTTTCCACAGTATGTTTGATCTTACTTGGGAAACAAACAATGAGAGGAATTTATGCCAGGGAGTTAAGATGTAAAGACAAGGGATTCAACTCCACATATAAACATTGTTCCCTCTCTTACCATGAGAGAAATAGCAAAGTACAAGTTAGTTACTATTTTTTAACTATGAATAGGGAGATATCCTTTGCCAGTTACCTCCCCCAAAATCTAAAACCAGTCACATGCACAGAGACATGGAAACAAGAATTTACTTAATGAAGAACAATTGCAATTGTAAATTGTTGTAATTAG
>JAQHUG010000052.1:3823551-3835154 GCA_028555095.1 Dicrostonyx torquatus
CACTTAATTGGTTTTGCACAAAGAAAGCTTTAGAGAATCTTAAGGAATAAGAGGAGTGTTGCTTCATTAAAGGGGTCAGCAATGAAGGATGCAGCATCCCTGAACATGTGTACATAATACAGGGAATGAAATTCAAAGGAGCAAAATGATAGTGTTGAAACTATAGACAAAGCCATTATTATAGAAGTTTCAGTACTGTATATAGGTCATTGATAGACAACGAAGACAGAAAACCCTTAAGAATATAGGTATCTGGGACAGCACTATCTATCAATTCCATGTAATTGACATTTATGGAATACACCATTCAACAAAAGCAGAGTGCACATTCTTCTTGAACATTCTAGGCCATAAAACACTTTTTAACGAACTGAAAAGAATATAAATCATACACACAGGCCGCCAGTCTACAGTGGCATTAAGCTGGAGATCAATGAGGGAAAGAGATTTGGAATATAACAAACCACAAAATTTAAAGGTCACTTTTATAAATCAATTGGTAAAAGAGGAATTCTCAACAGCAAATTTAAAACATATTTAATTAAGTAAAATGACAGGATAACTTATGGAATTTTGAGGGTCACAGTGAAAGCAGTGCTTGGAAGTTACATAGGGCCAAACATATATGCTCATAAAGAGGGCTATAAAACCATCAACCTAATCTTCCATTTTGGAAACTACAACAACAAAGCCAAATCCAGGCCAACACTAAAAGAAGGGAGTAAATGATTTTAAAAAATGGAGCAGAAATCAATCAATGAACAGAGAAATGGAGTCAGGGGTTGACTCATTGTAAAGGTCAATAACTGATTCTCTCCTCAGCCCCATGATTAGAAAAGAAAGATAATAAATAATCAATACCAACTTGATGTTTGTTAGAAACATAATAAAGGTTTGAAATAATAACAAATGAACTATAAATCCTTGACAGATCTAAGTTACTAGACTCACTTGTGAGGAAACTGACTTCCTAAATAAGTTCTGTCTCTGAAAGGAATCAATTTATCCCAATCAATACAGTGTTTGTATATCACATGTAAGGTTTGGGGTTTGAACATTGGTATTATATAAGCCAGGCATGAGAATTACATGCCTATAATACTGCCACTAGGGAAGTAAAGGTAAGTAGATCAGAAGTTATAGAACAAATTCCAAGCAAACCTGGACTACCTGAGATCTGTCATGAAAACCAAGACTTTCAGACAACTTTTACTCTATTAGCAAACTAATTCTAAAAATTATGTGGAAAGATGAAGCGACTTCTAGTAATGAAGAACAAATCTGGGAGGATTAATATCACCCTACATGATTTAAGCCTACTTTGATGAATGCAGCAAGATACTGGTACAAAGTAGACAAATATCATTAGAGTAGACCTGAGAACCTAAAACCAGACCCACACATGGCAAGTCAGTGATATTTATGAGGTTTAAAAATTATTGAAAAGAAATATGACAGTGTTTTAAACAAATAGTTGAAAAATAAATCCTTTATACAAACCGTACAATATAGAAAACATGAATTTGAAATATTTAGGGTTGGTGTAGAGCTCAGTGTAGAGTACTTTTCTAGAACATAAAATGTACTGCATTTGATTCCTAGCACTATAAAAGCAAATAGAAGGAAGGAAGGAAGGAAGGAAGGAAGGAAGGAAGGAAGGAAGGAAGGAAGGAAGGAAGGAAGGAAGGAAGGAAGGAAGGAAGGAAAGAAGGAAGGAAGGAAGGAAGCTCCAGGAATGCCTCATAATCCTACCCAAAAAATAAGATAAATACAGAGCTGGGCTGAATCATGCTGGTCTGGACCTTGGTTTGCTTCCATGTCCTATAGTAAACACTGCTTCCTCACATTACCAGGTGGAGTTCTGAACTGCTTCTGAGTGGTACAGAATTTATGAATTGTTCTAGGTTCATATAAACTAGGCTTTAATGCAAAGCATACCCATTATTTTCATTTTAGTCCACCTTACAGCTTTCAAAATCTACTTTTCACATATAAATAGGCCTACCTCATGCTTAAAATCTCGCCCTTCAGTCTCTTCCATCTCCTCATATGGTACATCCCCTTCACTCAATCATTTTTGGACAGGTTCAACTATATAAAAGACAAACAAATATGAAAAAACACACCCAAGTTCTGTGTGGACAGTCCTAGAATGATGAGTATTTAGTAAACCTACTTACTCAACAGCATTGATTGTCAAATGATGGCTATAAAAGGAGCATGTTTCTCTCCTCCTTTTGGTAAGCAGTCCCTTTAATGCCTAGTTTATTTAATGAAAGAACTGTGGCTTAAGCTTGTTTAAGGATTTCTTTCTCTTTGAGAATAATGAAACCAAAATCTGAAATCTCACTTTTAAGGCTAAGTAATGTTATTCTTCTGATGCTTTCACTCATTTTTCTGTTTACAGATAAGAAAGTAGAGTTTGTAATCTATAATGAGGTTCCCAAAGCATCTTGGAACATAGAGACCGCCATTTTCAAATCCAACCTCTTTGTTCTATATTTTTGTACATGTTCCCTTGTTTCTCTCAAAAATGAGAAATAGCTCACAGTTAAACCCTAAGAACTAGCTGCCCCAAGCAGGGTAAACATATACACAAGTAACAGTATTTGGACTAAGTATAGTAAATATGTAAACATATTTTCTATATATATACAATCTATAGAAAATATGTAAACATATATTCATATATATACAATCTATAGAAAATATTTTATAACAATGCATCAGTTTGGGGGGGTTAGATACTTCTCTGCCTCTTTTAATTAGTTTTATCTTCTGTGTTTAGTATGTATTGTTCCTTTTCTTATGAATCCACTTTACACAAAAAGTATTACTTAAAACCTTACAGGAGACACAGTTTAGCCACATTGTTTCCACACATTTTTCAGGTTCCAACAGTTATATTTTTAAAATGTCATTATTTAGACCTTGGGAGCACATAGAATGCATCCAATCATATAATTATAAGAGGAAAATATGGAAACTGAAGAAATAGCTCAGTTATTGAACACTTACTGCTCTTTCATGGGTCTTGGGTTCGATTCTTAGCACACACTTGGTGGGTGGCTCCAAATCTAGAAAATACAATTCCCTTTTATTGTTTCTGTAAGCAAACAGAATATGCTCATTCTTCATTCTTTCGTCTGTTCTATACCAATCTCTATCACGAGTTTTCTCCTCTTTATCAAAAAATAGTTCAATTTCAATTGTACAAAATATCATACTGTCTTATGATCCCTTCCCATCATTTTATGTTACTAATGTCAAAAATATTGCCTTTAACATATTGAATATCACCTTTATTTAAGCAAATGCATAGTTTTAAAAATAATTTTGTGCTTCACATTCTACACACCATAACTTCAATAATAAGATTTACTCTGTTCTCTTGTGTTGACTTTTGTAGGCAAAATGTACTTCAGTTTGGTTTCATGGGGCTGAGTAACTTCCTTTCCCTCCAGGTCAGAGGACTCCCACTAACATGCTTTTGATAAATGTGGATTGTTGTGGACATTCACAAAGCTTTTGTTCATCCTGGAGAGTATCCTTGATTTCTGAACAGCACCTTTGCTGCAAGCATTTAGCAGGCATGTTGTGGGGCTAGCCCTGCCCTGTTCACCTCTGCAGCCTCTGCCAAGAAACTGTAGGTCTTCTTCAAATACTCCCATCTGGGTGATGAATTATTTTCTTTTTCTACTTTCAAGATTATCTTTGTCTTTGGGGCAGACAGTTTACTGATAATCTGTCTCCCTGTGTGGTTCAGTTTGAACTGATTCGGCTTTCCGTTCTTGAACTTTCACTTGCATGTTCATTTTTTTTGCCCCTTCAAATTTGATAAGTGTTTGACTGACCTATGGGCAGCAGATAATGAATCAGTGTGCTCGTGTTTGGGCAAGAGCACGCCTCACACTCTCAGCTCTGCCCCTTGCTTTGTTCTTTGGCTAAGGAGGAAGACTCATGGAACAGTTTTATTAGACTTTAAAATCCCTGACTGGCTAGGTGTAAGCAATTGACTGAGGGAAGGAAGATGGATAGATAATATTCACCTCACATGCATGGCTTTTTTATTCTCTCTCTCTCTCTTTCTCATGTGGTGCAGGTACATAAGTCAATGTACACACACGCCGAAGCCAGGGGAGAACATTGTGTGTTCTCCAGTATTGCTTACCCACTTATCTCTTTGAGAAAGGATGACTGAATTGAATGAAGATGAAGCTTGCAGGTTTTCCATCTGAGCTACTTGCCTAGTAGATCCTAGGGAGGAGAGGTGGCTGCTTCCACCTCACACTGGATCATGAGCCACACCTAGTTTTCATATGGATGCTGAAGATCAGTCTATACTTGGGTCCGTATGCTTGTACAAGTGCTCTTATCCACTTAGCCATCTTCATAGCCCTTAATTTTCTATCTTTAAAAGACTTATTTTTATTTTTATATATGAGTGTTTTGTCTGCATAAATCTACCCATACCACATGTATACCTTTGCTTACAGAGAAGTGAGAGGAAGAAGCTGTTGTCTATGGATTTGGAGCCACAATGTGTGTGCTAAGATTCGAACCCAGGTCTCTTGAAAGAGCAGTAAGGCCTCAACCACTGAGCTATTTCTCCAGCTTCCACACTTTCCTGTTATAATTATATGACAAAGGTGCATTTGCATTCTGTGCACTCCCAAGGACTAAAAATGATTGCATCTTTTATAATATAACTGTTGGAACCTGAAAAATATATGGAAACCATGTGGTTAAACTGAGGCTCCTATAAGGTTTTAAGTAATACTTTTTGCATAAAATGGATTCTTTAGAAAAGGAACAAGACATACTAAACACAGAAGATAAAACTAATTAAAAGAGGCAGAGAACTATCTGAAAACCCCCAAACTGATGCATTGTTATAAAGTATTTTCTATAGATTGTAGGAAGAAAATTGAAAAGAAACTATATTGGATTCTTTTGTCACTTTTGATTTAAAAAATGAATTTTACAATCATGTCTTCTAAGACCTGATTGAAAAACAAAAGCTAAAATTTTATAAGCTATAATTATTCACTTCTGTTAATGTCATATAGCTTTATGTATATGAAGATCTCAATTTTATAATTCAGGTAAATTTCTATGCACTTAAAATATGTCAGTAAGTGAAGGCTTGAATGCATCTTTAGCACTTGGAGCCATTATTTCTTAGTTTGCATTAGGTAATTACAAAGGATAAAACCCTAAACATCAAGTCCCTGAGCATGTCCAGTTGACATTTTGATTATTCCCTTGGGACAGGGAAGAAATTTCCATCAAATTTTCTAACAGTATTACAGTTATGATGTTAACATAAATAAATACATCTGCATTCTTTCAGTCCAGTGATATTAGGATGTAATTTTCACTTGAGATTGTTGAATTATTTTCAAATGTTTACCCAGGATAAATGAAAAACACTGTTTTCCTCAGAGGTTAGAACAGCTCTTTATCCATATTACCTTAACATGCACATGGTCCCATGACAGGCACCTCTCCTTAGAATCTTATCATTTTCAAAAAATACTTGGAAGTGTCTGGAAGCAACCCCTTTAGTGGCTCAGTTTCTTCAGTGAAAATGTTGGAATCTGTGACTTCATGTGCTCCAGTCCTGTTCCATGATCGTTTGATTTTCCACTACTTTTGAATTTCTTTTAAAGTCTATGCTCATAAAATTAATATACAGCAGAGTTGATTTAAATATCTTCTTGGGACAAGTGTTTTGAAGTACATTTGATTGAATATATTATTTCTCCAGAGAAATTTTTATCTTCAAACCAAGTACACTATTTACTTTATATTCCCAGAGAACTGAAGCAGTCTTATTCATGAAAAAAAAATAATGAAAGAGAGAAATTAAATGGATTGTAATCCCTTATACAATTATTTTCTAATTTACATATAGCATTCCTGTAATGAATGTAAAATAGGAAGTTGTCTGTGTATGGCTAGAAACTAAGAGACAGTGGATAACTATTAAGCACCACGAGTGTGCACATACCCACAAGAAAGAATACCACCTGACTGCCAGGTTCTGCAGTATTCTTTCTCTTTTGCTGAGAAGTGTGGGTATCTATGAAGAGAAAGAAGCTCTCTGCTGCAAGAGTACTTTGGATAATGGTGATTGCAGAACTGTAAATACTGGATTTGATCTGTTAGAGGAAGGCTGTTGCAGTGACTCTGCTGCTACCATCTGCAAAGGTAGAGATGGATTTTCCCCCTTCATTTTAAAGTAGATCTCCAATATAACAAATTTTATCTCTCTTGCATCTGTTGCTATGTTATGATTTTGCAATGTGCCTCAGGAGACCTACATAACATAAGTTACTGTTTTTCTTTTTTCTTTCCTTTTCTTTTTTGTCATCTCCATCACAAATTCAAAACCATAAGCAGAAAAATCCAGTAGTGAATTCTGGCACCTCCAGTGTGTGTGCTCATGCCTTTGTGTTTTCAAAACACCTTGTTTACAACACCAAAGACTCTAAATTGTATCATAAATGTGCTGAATATTCATTATAGGATTTTGTGACAGAAAATGAAAGATACCACATTTGTAGCTTTCAAGTTCTTTGGCTAATGGAGACAAATAGAGTTTGAACTAGAGAAATAATTAGCTATAGAAATTAGCTATAAATAATCATACTTAGTATCAGAGTATAATTGCATCATAGAAAGTTAAGTAAAGAAGACTTCACTCAAGATTATTGCAATCTCGATCAAATAAGATAAAAATTGCAGGCTGCTCTGGGTGAATACCGACCCATTTCCAACTGTGAATCATTGACTACAGAATCAACATCATCTTTTTACACCTTGTCATGTTAACTCAGCAAGTGAAGGCACTCATTGGCAAGCCTGAAAACATGATTCCAATCCTGGGGTCCACTTGGAACAAAGAAAAAATCAGAATTGACTCAATCAAGTTGTCTTGTGACCTCCATCTGCCTTCCTTGGTATATGGGAGTATGAGAGTGTGCATGCACATACACACAATACATACATAAATAAAAGGAAAAAAGAAAGTTAATCTAATATATTTTATTAAATTCAGAAACCCAGTATTTACCATGCCCATCATCCCCTATTAATAGATTCTTAAGAAGATTCACATGGTAACTGCCAAAGGATTGTCAAATATGCGTGTGCTCCTTCAATTGTTTTACAGTTTCCTTTTACTTGGCTTATGTTTAACAGTAGAGTCCATGGCAGTCTTCACATTTAGATGATATATTAATGACAGATGAGTTTATGACAAACAGACCTAAATAGAAGTCACAACTATACCTACACAAGCGCAGGATCTTGGGCAAATGACTCAACCCTTAAAAAACTTGGTGCCTCTACTGTCAAAGTATAAAGAAATATACTTACTTTATGTTATTTCTATAAAAATTTAATGAAGTTAGTGAAGACCTTAACACAATTCAAACACAAAAGATAATGACCATGGCTCGTGTCTGACTGGTCTTGGCATTCTCCTCACATGTAATTTGAAGGCATCTGGCTAGAAATCATCACTCAGGTGCAAAGCATGAAAACAGGTGTTTCAGTCAAGAATAAGAGATGTTTCAATTAGCTCAGTTACCTTCTATCAGTTGTATTTTCTACAATGCATTTGTCATTGGTCTCATGAAGTGAGATATAATCACATTTACAAAAGTATGAATGGCAAAAATCCTTCTTCGAATATTGGGTCTTTTATCAAATTACAAAGGGCATTTGTATTTTCTCAGAGCAGCATGGGGTTTCCTTGTTTGATAAAAAATTTGAACACTATATACATTTTTTAAAATATAATACATTTTTAAATATAAAGTGAATTTAGGGAAAAACACTTCATTCATTGTTACTTAGTTATCATGTAAAATCTAATATTTGAGGAGTACAACATATATCAAATTGGAATATAACCTGAGTCCTCAAAGATAGACTTATTTACCCAAACAAACCAATATCTTTTCAAACTTCAATCTATTACTCATTAACTGCTCATAAACTCGCCACCTCCTTTTTTTACCTTAAAAAGTAAATCTAAGTACATATAAACACATACAACCTACCGATGTACATAAACTACAATTCTAAAGGCACCTAAATTCAAAGTATAAAACTCCATAAATGTAGATTGTTAAACCTTCTGAAAAAATACAGAAGGAACTTTTTGTGACTATTAAATAGAAAAAAGAATTACTTAGATCACAAAATCATAGTCCATAAACAATTCTGCTAACCTACATATAATCAAAACTAAAATATTTTGTATTCAAAATGTGCGCTTTAGAAAATATTCCGTTATACTAATTTATTAAAGTTGCTCTTGTGCTTTATATATTCTTCTACCTCCAAAACCCAGTATTTACCAGGAGTTAATTTTTATTTGATTTTTAAGAAGTTTTGTTAAAGTGTGTGTGTGTCCCTGTATATGTGTGTGTACAGGTGCATAATGAGTGTGTGGTGGTCTAAGGACAACTTGTGTGAATTTGTTTCTGCTTTCTTCCATGGGGGGGTGCCCTCAGGGCTTAAACTGAGGTCATCAAGCATGACAGAAGGTGTCTTTACTCACAGAGCTCTCTTCTTAGCCCTTGATCTTATGCAGGTAAGTTATATTTATCTAAAACAAATATGAAAATCATAATAGCTATAAATTATCAATTCTGTGATGGGATATCTTTGTGGTCATATTAGCTCAATTGTTACTAGTATTCTTGATCTTTACTATAATCAAATGTGTATTAAGATAATATAGCAATGGATTCTATGATCCGTTGTTCATTCAGAACCATAGTTTTAAAATTAAGTCCATTGTTGTTATTAGTAGCTATATAAAAGTAAAAGATACTTTGCATTGTTATTTCTTCTGAATTTGAGGGAAAAGGGGGACTCAAAAGGCTCCAGAAACAAAGGACCCTTACAAGACTCAGGAAGAAATCTTATAAGGATTTGGAAGTATAGAAAGCTTATAATGCTCAAGAAGTTGCTGACATCTACAACCAGGGAGATTCAAAGGCTCTCCCGTAAGCTGTAAAGGAATGCCTTGAGTCAGTGAGCTCCCACTAGCTCAAGTCAGCTTTTTCATGATATCGCTCCTTTCTCTCTATGATTGGGCTCCAGGAGTTCATCCCAGTGCTTAGCTGTGGATTTCTGTATCTGCTTTCGTCAGTTACTGGATGAAGATTCTATGATGACAATTAAGATAGTCATGATCTGGCTCTTTGGAGCACATTCCCTATAAAATAATACCTTTCTCAGCTTAGATACAGAGGGGGAAACATTGGTCCTGCCTGTTTACTCCCTATGTGAGGCCTCTCTCTGAGGAGTGTATGGGGGTGGGGTGGGTCAAAGGTGGAGAAGTAGAAGGACAGGAGGGAGAGGAAACTGGAATTAGTATGTTAAATAAGATTGCTTTTAAAATATATTTTAAAATTACCAAAAAAAGGAATGCCTGGAGAGGAAAGAATTCCAACTGGGGAGCTATCTGCAAGTTATGCATGGGGCTGACATTCAGCTTCTGTGAGTCATCACTCCACCAGGATGGAATGTTCAGAAATGAAGATGTCTTTTGCCCATCTATCTTCCAGTAAGTTCTTCCATGTTTTTCTGAGTAACAGCATTAAGATCATTGATTTGTGTATCTAGATTTTGATAAAAAATTAATTTCTTTATTTTGTTGTTTATTCCCTCTATAAAGTGAATTAATACTTGCTCACATCTCTCCAAGAAAAGTCACATAATAGATATAAACAAATAAAAGATCTATAAATAAAAATGCTATAATTTATAGACTGTTATATGTGGGCTTAAACAGGGGAGGATCATTCTGTACCTTAGGCTGGACTGTAATTAACTATTTCTCAAACTCTGGTAATCTTCCAGCTACAGCTTCCCCAGTGTTTGGATTAGAAGTGTGGTATATATGTATTATTTTATTTTTTTATGGTGATATAAAACAGTATTTTCCTATTAAAAGTTGTAGTATTTCTTTAACACTATTTAGACCACCTGCTCACAAATTACAACATGGAGACATATTTAATTATGAAAGACTTAGCTTAGACTTATTCCTAACTAATCTTATAAAGAATTAACCAGTATCTTTTAATCTATGCTCTTTTATTTGGCTTGGTTACCTTTGCTCTGCATTTCCTCTGCACCTCAGCATCCTGCTTTCTCTGCACCTGGCTTGTGACTCTGTCTTTCTTCCTCTCAGTGCTTTCTCTCTGCCCAGAAGTCCCACCTATCTCTCCTGCCTAACTATTGGACATTCAGCTTTTTATTACACCAAGCACAGCAATACATCTTCTTCGCAGTGTTCAAATATCCCACAACTGTAATTAGTACACATTATAATTGAATATTCAGAAACATAATGGAAAGATTGTGATTGTTCTGTTCAGCTCTTGTCAGTGTAGAGAAGTAGTCCACCTTTAGCAAAACAAGAGTGTGTGTGTTTTACAGAGGATCTTTGTAGAGTTCTGATAAATGGTGTTTCTCTAATCCTAGACACACCAGCAGTAAAACCATAACAGCGTGGAAAGATTGAGATGAAGAACTGTTCTCATCAGCAGATTTGCATATTGTTAACAGTAGATTAATTCAGTGTTTGCTAGTGGCATAGTGTGGGTGTCATAAAACTATTTTTATGCTTCATACAGATGGCTTTAAATCAACAATTTGATTTAAAATATGAGCCTCATATTTATGTGTGAGTGGCAGGTTGTCATTTCTTCTTAATACTATTCTCATATTCTGTTTTATTAAAAAAGTGTCAACTCATAGCATATACAGATGAATAAAATCTACCTCAAGTTTTCATTAAAATATTTATGAAGGATTCAGGAGATAAATATAGGATCGGCTTAGAAGGAGGCAAAACACAGACTGCAATGGAATAAAAATGGAAAGTTCCACTCATTCAAATAAAAAAAAAAGAAATTACAGCAAAACATTTTTGACTATAATAATATTTAGAAAATTTTCTAAAAGGGAAATTTCAGGTAAAAGTAACACACCATATTACAAGGACCATCTGTCTATCAGTCATTGTGGTTGGAAGTGAAAGGGACATGAGGACATGCAAGGAGGACAAAGAAATGTGCCTGTCCATTGGAAAATGCTTCTGCACTAACTTCCATTTTGTTTGGGACAAATTCCTGTTGAGAATACCAAATGTATGACCAAGGAGATTTGTGACTTTTATGAAAAGTTCTACACTTTATCATCGTCAGTTATATATCAGTATGAACACTTAAGCTTTGAAGACTCTAAGAGAAAGACCTCCCAAATGTATTCAAAATCAACAGCTCCAAAGGAAGAGTCAGGGGCTATGTCTATCGATAAATTCAGATTATTGTATTTCCTAAAAAATCCTCGTACCTGGACACAATAGAAGGTAGGGGTTGAAAGGTTAAACCAGACTTTTGTGCATTGGTGTTGATTAACAGTAACCAGGGAAGTTCCGCTTCTGAGAAGATATAAGTGTACTTTCTTTCTCTATTTCCATCCACCCATAACAGCAATACAAAGAGAACTCAGAAAGATGACAGAAGAGTGGGCTGCTAGGAAATGCTGGAACCCCAAAACAATATGGTAAT
>JAQHUG010000052.1:3856666-3872425 GCA_028555095.1 Dicrostonyx torquatus
ATATTTTTATACGTATATCTATATATAATGCTAAACTGACATGTTAATATTTGTAATAGTATTTATATGTTATATATTACATATTAATACTCTATGTATTAAATAAATAATATTAATATATTTATAAATCAATATGAAATATTTATAATATTTCCCAGTATGAAAAGAACCCATATACCTCAAATGAAGTAGTGAACAATGTGAATACATTTCTAGGGATTGATGATTAGTGGGAAAATGAAGAATAAGTAGTAAATAAAACAAGCAAAAATAAATCCAATGAAGAAATTAAACAAATTTGTAGAGGGTAGGATTCCACAGCATTGTTAAAATAATCATGCTTTAGATATGGAGCAAAAGCAACTAGTATTAGGGGTTAAATAAGACTTTGGAATAAAAGATGGGCAGGCATAACTCTAAAAGCCTGCCATGATGAATTGTTTTGTTGATGGAAATATTCTATAAATATTATTTTCCTATTTGTAGTATTAGGAGATAGTTTAGAAGCTCTATTGGGCAAAACTGGACAGTGGATGCATCCTTCTCTAGAATATTCTGCATATTATGCTATATTATTTTTCATAGCAACATTGGCAGTTATAATTATCTTAAAAGTTCTATTTGAAAAATGAAGAAACATCTGGGGAAATAGAACAATTCGGTAAATTGATACTTAAATATGTGTGTGTATGTTTTATATATATATATATATATATATCTGAACAATCACGAGGCTCTGTGTTTCCTACTCAGGATCCATGTTTTTAAAGAAAGCCAGACAAGATAAACAATATACAGTCCAGGCACTGAGAATCCCCTGGGGCCTTAATGGGCAGCCAACCAAGCCTAATATATGATCCTAAGTTCCTAGGGAAAGACTCAATCTCAAAAGACAAGGTAGATGGCATCTAAGAAATAGCACCCAAAGGTGATCTCTGGCTCCCATATGCATTTCACATGTGCACAAATACAGAACAATGAACACATATGTTGCTATATTGAACATCACATTCAAACACAAAAATAAACAAGTATCCTCTTATATAACACATTAGAAAATAACTGTGATGGTTATTCTTGAGTGCAACATAGCTGTATAAAAAGAAGACCAGAGATTACTATAGCATAACTCTAATTGTGTTTGTGAGTGTATGCTCAGAGATGATTTTGAAAGTATATGGGAGCATGAGAGAAATTGAAGGGAGAAAAGGAATGGAGAAAATTAAGTAATTGTAATCTAAAAAATAAAAATCATAATAAAAACAAATGGGTTGGCCTTTGAATAGTATATCAGAACTATCTACGATTTGTAAAGATTTAGGGACAGGGACATCTCTTACTCAATATCATGTCACCAAATAACAGTCTAATATCTGGTACATAACAAATGTTTCTTTAAATCCTGTTGTTGATTTCACTGAAAGCAAAATCATTGCATGGATAGAGGCAGAATCATTTCTGTGACTCAAGAATGGAAAAGGAAGTGAGAATGTAAACAGATTTTTGGTGGTAAAATTTGATTCCAAAGATAAAAAGAGACAAAAGTGCAGGACAGGTAAGATTGTTCTGTTAGTAAAGAGAAAGCCACTATGAGGCTCTGAGTTCTACTCCTGTATCTGCATAAAAGGCCAGACATCACGGCACCCACTGCAATCCCATTGCTGGGGAGACAGAGACATGATAGTTTCTGGGGCTTGCTGACTAGTCATCCTAGGCTAATTGAAGAGATTCAGGTGCCAGTGAGAGACCCTGTCTCCAAAACACTGTGCATGATTCCTGAGGCATTACATCTAAGACTGTCCTGTGGTTACACACACACACACACACACACACACACACACACCTACATGCATTATCTGTGTACACACATGCAGATGAACATAATATCCACACAGACATACACCAATCGCAGGTACATTTTACATTATGCTCTCCATGTGGTTTTTAAGATGGAAGATAATTATCTGGCCATTTTTGATAGTTAAAAGAACCAAGAGGTACTAGAGAAAGATAGAAGACCAGGGGAAAGGATAAGAGGCAGATATTAAAAAGAATTACTTGAAGGTGGTGAAATGGATGCAGATGTCTGTAGGGGGAGTGTGAGATATGCTTGCCTGGTGTTCTGTATTTTCCTTTCAGAAGTAGGTGGATTGTGCCCTTCTGAGACAAGTGAAAAATAAATCTCAAGTCTGGAAGAGCTGGAAACATGCTCATCCTTATTTGTGCATTCCATCATATGTTCGTGTATCGAAATATTTCATTATCCCAGAAAAAAGGTGCAGGTTTTATTTTTCACTTAAAAGTAATATTCTGGAATAGGTGGAAAATGAAAATAGAAACTGAGAGATCTTCACACACCCATTCCTTGTAGACATTGGTTGATCGTTAGGTGTGCAATGCTTTTGTTTGCCCAAGTGTTCCTCCAATTTCATTGGGCTTTTCTTCAACCTTATATGATGCACCTCCCTCTGGAGCCAGGCTTTCAGCTAATGCTAACTGAAGACCTACTTGGGCTGCATTTAAATGCCTCAACTTTATTTCACAAATATCATTTAATCAGAGCAGTATTTTTGAGCTTATAAACATGTTCTTTTTATTTCCTTTTGAGACATATTCAACTAGTCTGATGTTTTCCAAGGACAAAATAAATGGAAGAGCCAAAGGATGAATTTGCTTGCTTACCTTTGCACGCAAACTCTATTCAACACAGAATATCTTAGGAGGAGATTGTGACCTATTTTTAGACAGACACTTTTGTAAATTTCATACACTGTGGTAGAAGAATATTTTAAGCCCTAATTGAACTAAACCATCTCATTACCTGGCTGCACTGACCAATGAGTGTTGCCATGACAACGAGGCAATCAAGTCAGCAGGTCCTACTGTGAGAATTTTCTATTCCAGACATTTTATCAAGTTCTATCTTGCTCATCCCAAACACTTAGTAATCAGCCGTGGAATAAAGAAAATGATTTAGTAGCATAGAAAACAGGCTCCATGAGGGGAAAAGAGAGCTGGAGGGTGTAGGAAAAATAATCTCATGTCAAAGTATCTTGACATATAATTATTAAGAAAAGCATTTTTAAATATGGTAATACTACATTAGGTTTTTCAACAACAAATTAAAATCTTTAAATGTATATATTAATTTTATCATGTTAAAATCTTATATATTTTCAAATAGAAATCAGAGTTCAATCAAATGTGGCAAACAGCTCTGCACAATTGATCTCTAAGATAATTATAGCTTGTTCAAATGAAAGGTTTTGTGCCCAAATATAACTTAGCGATGGAAGGAGACTGTATGCTAACAAAGAACATTCTCAAAAACAAAATCTAAAACCAAGATTTCAAAGTCGTTTTAACTTACATTTCAAAATGTAGATATAAAATGATAGAGCAATGCTAAGACAATAAATAATCTTGAATTTCCATTTCTTTTTTATGTTCATTATGGCTGTTATTTTCTTAGCTTAAGGGAATATAGATTTTCAAATCCTAAGGTATTATGAATTTATAATTAAGAACATGCAAAAAGGGAGGGGAGCCAAAAACAATACAAAACAAAAAGCCTGTGGTCCCTAATCCTCTCACCTTTTCCAATTTACTGGAAGAAAATTGTGTATAGTATGTTCACATGACAGGAACTTGGAAGGGGTGAAAAGTCCTGGATAAAAACAGTATTCAATTAACTAAGCTAACACACATCTTCAAAAATTCTCATTAAAATTTACAAGAGGACACATTAAAACATAACACACTGTAGACCACACTATCAGACTAATCCACAGAATCTAGAGTTAATTTATTCCGGCTAAAGTATGTTCCACAGTTGTTGAGTTCAAACCCAGGGTCTAGGGCACTCCATGATAGTGCTCTACCATGGAGTTACATCCTTGGCCTTTGTATTTTTCATGCAGTCTTGCTCAAGCTGATCTTAAGACATGACAGTGCTGGGATCCAATGGGTCATCATGCTTAGCTGCTAGCGGCATTTTATATGCTACAAGGAGAGGTGGTTTATCTGTTTTGTCTTACAGGTGTACAACAGAATCTAGGTAGCGATTGCTACTTATCATCACTGTTACCTGAAAAGGTATTTGGAAAAAGTTAAAAATCTCCTTTTACGATGGAATACCAAACATCTTCCCATTTAGAATATAATGTCATGGACAGCTTCCAAGTGACTAGACAAGCACAAGTCCTCATTTTGTGGGGCGACTAACTAGAAGTTAGATGCTACCATCCTGTCCAACCAGAATAAGAAGAGTCTCCCTCACTCCTTTTTAGGATCTCTCATACAAATACCTGGATTCATAGCCAGCGAGATGCCACAGAACGAAAGATTGAAAGGCAAGTGTCTTACCAACCAGCAGACAGAATGGTGTAGATTACAAAGTATGGGACCCACTCTTGGTGGCTCATTTAGATTTTCATATTCTAGATAACTACTCCAGTTTGGATGTTGACTGAGCTACATAACGTAACCATTTCCAGAAAGGAAAATTGGGAAGAAATCATTTTACTATTTTTATAGGACATGGGATAAAATAGTCCCCATTTTTCTTCCTGCCTTCACTTTAAGCACCAAAAGTTACATGTTGTTTGTAAGCTTTGTCCTTTCCTCTGAACTCAGCCATTCATGTTATACTGCTTTGACAAAACAGATATTAATCTTGCAGTAAATAAAGTTTTTTAAATGTTTCTGGAATCAGTTTTATGAGACATAAAGTCAAGGCTAAGTGCTCCTTCATACTCATACTGCCTTGGTCAATCTTGCCGATTTGAGAAAGTAGACTTCCAGATGGCTTCAGGATTTACAGTAACAACATTGTGGTAAGAGTCCACAAATACTTACTTGTCAAAATTGTGTCCTATACACAATTCAATATTCAGATGTATCCCGGCTAGCGGGATACAAATGGTTGTCCCTGATAAACCTAGGGGAGAGGAATGGAAGAGCAAGAGACACTAGAAATGACAGCAAGACAGGCTTTCTGATCAAGCTGCATTTTATTGATTTTTAGGAGCTGTTATATAGCAAACGGGCAAAAGGGGATGGGGGTTGTGGGGGGAGGGAAGGTGTCAGATCAGTAGCCATCCCTAGCTAATGAGTAAATACTGAGGGTCTGTGATTGTTGACTAACAAAGGAAGTGCTAATTGTCTCTGAAGCCTGATACCTGCAGGTCTCACTAGGAGATAAGATGCCAGGTTAATCTCCTAGGCCCAGAACTTACCCTGCAGAGGTGTAAAATGGCTGTAAACAAAAATACAGATCTCAAAATAAAGGTCTTTGCTTCTGGCACAGACGGTTAGGCTGATTTACAGAAATTCAAAATATGGCATTAACACATGTGAATCTGGGGGTGTGCTTTATGAGACAGCCTATTGAATTAGAAAAATACAAAGGTAAAAGGGAAAAAATCAACTAAATTAAAATTAACAAAAGAAGTTCTGATGCGATGTTATAAGACAAGGGACCACTACAGATGCTGCATTGAATTTGTTTTCTGTGGCCATCGACTGCTGAGCTTGCAGCCTTCCCTTAAGTTTAGTTTGTTTCCCTGGAGAGATAGCTTCTGTGTCTGAGTTAAGGATGGGGGTGGGGCTATGTCCACTTTTTGTTTCAGCCCTAGGACCCCATCAGTGCAGACCCGCCCGCAGGCCCGATGTGTGCTGCCTCCGTCTTTATGAGTTCATATGTGCGTCAAACCTGTTGATTTAGAAGACCTTAATTCCGTGGTGACTTCCACCCTCTTTGACTCTGACATTCTGTTCACCTTCGACTCTTCAGGGTTCCCTGACCCCTGATGAGAGAGATTTGATGAACACCCCTGTTTAGGGCTGGTGATTCCAAGGTCTGGGATTCCTGAATGCATCTTTGTGTGTATATCTCTTGTGCCTTCTCTTGGGGTCTCTCTTCCATGTGCTAGTGTTACCATACTCCAATGTGTTAGGTTTTGCTTTGTCTAATTTTATTTTATTATTATCCCTTTGAAGCTTTTTGTTTTCTAATGAGAGGCAGAAAGGGGGTGGATTCGGATGGGTTAGGAGGTAGGAAGGAATTGGTAGGAGTAGAGAAAGGGGAACCATAATAAAGAATATATTACACAAGGATTAAAATCTGTTTTCAATAAAAAAAGAAAAAAGAAATAAAGAAATAAATAGAAAATCTGGCTTCTTGGTCAATAAAATTTGTGGAGCTGTATTTCTGACTTTCAGGAAAAAAAAAACTTAAATTCTCAAGTTTGCAATATTCCTGCAAACACATTTCCCCATTCTTTCTGTTAGCAAACTTCCCAGAATACTAGAGGGCTGTCTTGTAGCAGGCAGCTTTTTCAAAGCCGTCACCCTGAAGATCTGTCTCTGCTGAAGAGAATTAGTTGGCATCATCAAAAATTGTCCTGTAGTTTTGATCGATTTTCTTCAGACATGAGCTCACATTAGAAATGTGTCTTTCCAGATACTGTGGCATGTGATTTCTCTCATTGGATCCTTGTGAGCCATGAACTTTGGAGACCCAGCCTGGAAACTGAAGTTTCTGTTAGTAATACATCACCAATTTTCTTGAAATCATGGCTGCAATCAACTGCTGCAGCATTTGTCTCCCAGAGTAAGAGAAATGACCTTATATGTATTAGCACAACTGACATCATTCACCAGTTGTCAAGCCTCTCTGAGGCTAGGGAGGTTCCTTCCTGTCCTAGAGCAGAATCACCCACCCATAATTGCAGCAAGTTCTTGTATCAGCTACAGGATACTTTGGGTTACATGTCACTAAAATTGGCTAAACTTGATTCAGTCTCAGTGTTAGCAACTTGGCATTTTCAACAAAAGATAGAAAGGGTGAAAACTGATTTTCTTCTCGAGCCTTTACTATTCACCAGATATAATATATAACCAAAGAGCCTTGAGGTCACATGAGTGATCTTTAGAATAAAATGCAATTACCATTTTAGAGATGGAAAAATCAAGCCTACTGACTGACAAATTTATAACCACCACACAAGAGAATAACAACAGTCTCCATGGCTTTACCCATTTTCAAGGCCACATTATTCTCTCTAATTGTGAAGTCAAGCTCCAGTGTCTGGAAAGAGGAGGATCCTGGGGGGCAGGTGTTTGTTGCAGAAGTTGTTAGGAGTCAAAGACAGGAATGACACTTTCTTCACTTGCAGATACCAGTAGGTAGCCAGGCACACACCAGTATGCACTGTTTTCTATCGCTGTAGTAAATAGAACAGACTTAAGAAGGAAAGGGGCTATTTCAGCTATAGGTTATGGTTCCGCACAGAAGGAAGTCAAGGCAGAAATTTGAAATAGAGAGCAATTGAGAAAAACTACTTACTGGCTTACTTCCACTGGCTGGTGTTCAACTTGCTTTTTATCTACAACTCACCTGCCTAGGAATGGACCCCTCTCCATCAAATAGCAATCAAGAAAAATGCCTCACAGACATGCCACAAGCCAATTTAATTGACACAATTCCTTATTGCTGTTTCCAAGTGACTTTCGATTCTGTCAAGTTTGCAAAAAATAACAGCAAAGATGTATTAGTTGAAATAATCTCATGTACATAGCGAAAAATAATAGTTATTCTTACTTATATGTGAAACTTCTAAGGCTGTCCTTTTGGACAACAAGACTACAGTTGTTATTATTAAAGTGAGGCAAGGACACAAGGGAAGGGTTCAGAGAGAGTATTTAATAGGTACAAAGTCATAGCCAGAAAGCACTAATGTATGTAAGTGTTCTACTGCCCAATAGCTAATTATAACTAACAAAACTTTACTGTGGGATTCAAAACACAAGGTAGGCTATGAGAGTTCTTGCCACAAAGATGTGAAAAATGTTGTCAACATATAACAAAATACCATGAGTTGACTATACACAATATATAAATATGTCAAAACTCTCATCTACTCCATCAACAAGCAATTATTATGTCAATAACTCCCTCCAAAAGAACACAGTGTTTTCAGAAGATTTACATCAACTTTAAGTTGAAAACAATTGCCCAACAGGAGAATAAGAAGTGCTTTGTGGGTAATAGTACTGGGTATATAAGCATGAGGACCTAATTGTGAGTTCTAAGCACTGAAGTGAAAAATTCAGGCATGACCAGATGTATAGCTGTAACTCCAGCAATGGGAGCTGGGATAGGTAATGATAAGGAAATCTTGCAAAATCAAAATGTCCTAAGTCAAACTGTCACCAGTTAGGCTCTGCTAGTCTTCTTCCCTGCCCACAGGTGGAAACTGTTGCCTATCCTGCCTATCATAGGTCTTCCCTTAGGATAGCCTCATTCATCAAAGTTATAGATTTCAAGGATCAAGGAATCCACAGGTTTCGGGAAGAGTTTCCTATAGTGCATCGAGTGCATCTGCTAACAGATGACAGATGTGTCCAAGTCCAGTGCACAGGCCCATTCTTGCCAGGGCTCTGGCAGATGTTATACACTTCTCCAAAACAGTGAAGTATGATATCTCCTGACTGGAAAGAAAGCAGGTGGCTTTGGTTTTAGCTGTGATTCAACTGGTGCGACCTCACTCAAGTAGGCTAGCCCCTTGAAGTTTATAGTCCGAAAAATACTTAACAATATTTCTTCAAACAGCAATGGATTATTCACATAAGAAGCCTAAGTAATTCATGTAGAAATATAGGAGATATGTGATTGCTTATGTCAGAAATCTCCCAGCTAGATGGTGAAGACAAGTCATACTCCACAACATTGTTGCTTTCCTTGATTAACAGAAGGTGTTCACTAGATAGTAATACTTCATCATTGCTTTCACAGATTGATAGAAGTATTCAGTATTCAGTAACTGGTGCCACTTTGGGGAGGGTCATTGTTCTTAATCTTTCTAAATTCCTTATTAAATATAAAATCAGTTGAATGAAAATTTCCTGTGAATTGTAATTCTGCCTAATAATAAGTTATTAGGCCTCAGTCATGCTATCTATGTCCAGGGTGCTTGTTGTCGCTTAGTATTATAATTGTTAAGTTATAAAAATACTGTATCTGCTTGGTGCTAAGTCAAAACTTATCTTGCAGATCTATAGCAGACAAGACATCAAAAGGAGATTATTTATAATAAATAATAAATAAATAAATGGAATAGGGATGGGGAGATATCTCAGTTAAATCACTTTTCTTGTATATCTGAGAACCATGAAGAGCAGAACCCATTTTCTAAAAATGTTGGGTACGGTAGCATGCACTCGATGTTCCTTGCCTGGGGAAGAAAAACAGGCATGTTCCTGTTTCTCAATGGTGAATCACCCTAGAGTACTGAGTTCTAAGTGAACGAAAGATTCTGTTTGGGAAAAAAAAGAATTGACAGTACCTGAGGAAAGATATCAATTATTGCTTCCTGGTCTCTACACTTATTGCTCATGTGCACACAAGTGCACATGTAATCCTCCCTCCAACACAATGCACAGCCCATGTAAACACATACACAAAGTAAATACATATATAAAGAATAGAACAAAATGTTATCCACAAACAGTCTTCTATGTGCTTTGCAAAAAAAGATGGTCCTTTCATAATATAATCAGTGATAATCTCACATTTTTACAACCTCATTCATCAAAATTTCAAATTTTGCTTATGAAGGTATTGGAGTGAATCTATAAGCTCTGAAGTAGGAACTGTCTGTTGCTGTGTGTGTGTACACATTTCCCTTTGTTTGAAGACATGTCAGTCCAGCTAGAGAGTTACTGGACATGCATACCAGAAATTGCTGAAACCTAAGGCCTTTCTGGGTCTCCCAACCAACTCTCCATTCCCTGGCCTCATCCTGTAACCTGGGGAATGAGTGGGTCTTTTCTGATAACCATGGTCTTTTGATATTTCCTTTTTGTAAAGCCCTCGGGACATTTTCAGAGACAAGGAAGGCTGATTCTGAGCAGTGTCAGCTGCTCTTTATCCCATATCTTCACAGCCAGGAACTCATTAACAATTCTGACCTGGAGCAAGCCCAGCACCATTCTCATTTTTCTCCAATTGCAGAAAAGGAAAAGATAAAACAGAGTCCTCAGTTGGCACAATTTTGAGGTTGCTTTTGACTCATCCCCATACACTTTGGCAGATCCATCTTCTTCAGATGAGAGTAGTTGAATTTCCACAAAGTGACAACAGCTATAATTAATGGATGCTCACCTGAAGACAGGCCAAGTGGGGCAATTTTAAGATTCTCTGCTCTTGTCATCTGCTAAGCAATCACATTTCAAGGACAAGTATTGTTTCGATGTTTTCAGAATACAAATAATGCTTAATTCAGCATCATCCTTCAAGAATTCCAGTTCAACACAGCTCTAAATGAAAGGTCTCCATCAAATTCCTTCCCTGATAGTTCAGGGAACCCCAAAGAAGAGAAGGCAGGAGTGTGGTAGCCATAGGAATAAAGGAAACTAGGAGAACAAGGCCCTCTAAATCAACTGAGCAATGTGTGTATGACCTCAGAGATGGAAACAGTGACCATAGGGCCTACCTACATTGATCTATAACAGGTCCCGTGTGTGTGTGTGTGTGTGTGTGTGTGTGTGTGTGTGTGTGTGTACAGGTCCTCTGTGTATTTGTGTGTGTGTGTGTGTGTGTGTGTGTGTGTGTGTATGTGTGTGTGGGGGCACAGGGACCTATCTATCTCTTCTGCATGTATTGGCTTTTTGGGAACCTACTCTATATGGATGCACACCTTCTTAGACTGAGATGGAGAGGGGAGGGCCTTGGGCTTTACACAGGGCAGGGTATCCTGCCCCATCTTAAGAAAGCAAGGGGAGGGCAGTGGGGTAGTTGGGGAGTGGGAGGGCCTGGGACAAGGGGAGTAAATGTAAATTTTTCTTTTAAATTTAATAAAAAATGAAAAAAATATAAAAAAATAAATAAAAAAGAAAACAAACTATCTATTTGCATTATACATACCAATCCAAGTTCCCACTCCCTCCCCTCCTCCCATTCCCTCCACATATCCACTCACCCCACCACCATCCAATCCTCAGAGAGAGTAAGGTACAAGGAAAAGTCCAGGGCTCCCCCTACTATATCTAGACTGAGCAAGGTATTCATCCAAAGAGAACAGGTTCCCAAAATGCCAGTACCTGCAGTAGGAATAAATCCTGGTGCCACTGCCGGTGACCCCTTAGTCTGCCCTAGCCATGACTCTGTGTATATGTTATAACTTCAGCTTAGTAGTTTCGTGGGTCTTCCAAGAGTGTAAACAAGTGGGTCCATTATTTTTGTGCCTTCTTTTGGGGCTCTTTTCCTTCTGCTGATTTGCCTTGTCAAACTTCAACATGATGGTTTTGTTTTATCTTATCATATTTTACTTTATTATTCTTAGAAGCCTGTTGTTTTCAAAGGACATACAGAAAGGGGGTGAATCCAGAAGGGAGACAGGTAGGGAGGGACTAGAAGGAGTAGAGGGAGGGAAACTGTAATCAATATGTATTGTAAGAAAAAATATAATTTTAATAAAAGAGAGAAATATGCATTGAAAAAGAAGAAAATCAGTTGGGTGGTGCTGGTGCATGCATTTAATACCAGCACTCAGGAGGCAGAGGAAGGAGGATCTCTGTGAGTTTGAGGATAGCCTGGTCTACAGAGCACATTCCAGGAGAGGCTTCAAAGCTACAGAAAAACTCTGTGTCAGAGAAGAAAAGAAAAAAAAAAGGAAAGAAAATCCCAGTTTTCTTTCTGAAATTCTGGGTTTCAACTACACTGCTCTGTCTGCTCCAAAATCAGTGCTCTTGGCTGGATTTGCACACTGTTCTGAAGTTCTGTGCATACTTTCCAGAGACAACCATTCAGTGTCAGGGTTGCACTCGTCACCCCAGAGATTGTGCCCATTCTCCTTTTCTGTGAACTCCTTGAGTTCCTTGCACTCATTCTGGGGAATATATTTCTTGCTGGGTAGGGTATAAGGAAAGAACAAGTAAAGAATACAGAACAAGCCAGCAGCCCCTGGATGACAGGTCTCCCCAGGAGACTCACCCCAGCTGGAGCCAGCCAAGCCTAACCTTTCTGGTGACAGATGTCCCTGGCTGCTGCCACAGCCATGTGGCTTGTGACATGTGTTGAACAGACCTGTAAGGTAACTCTGTGGCCTTGTCTTTCTGACTCTCCAGGGAAGCTAACTTTCCTGGAGACAGCATTAATTTATGCCACTCCTTTCCACAGGTTCTCTGCCACTGAAATAATAATGCGAACCTTTTCTGTGTGACCCGTGAAGCTAGGTTTCTTATCTGGAAAATAGGAGGTCCATACTTAAGAGTTGCTGTGAAATCAAGTAATGTACTAAAGGTTCAGGATTCCTTCTCTGAAGTTTTAGGGATTAGGGTGTTTCCAATATTGATAGACTTTGGAATATTTGCCTACATGTATAAGATATACTCAAGTCTAGAGAAGTGTCTTGTAAATTATACCTGCATCTAGACAAAAAAAGCTCCCTTAAGGATATACAATTCCTCATACTAAAGGCCAATGGAAAATTTATAGAATGATTAAAATTTTAATGCAATAATTATAAGTTTCAAGGTATAAAATTTTCCATGTTGGCACTCTAAATATTTGGGATTTGGGCACAGTCTTGATTCTTGGATTGTAACATGTGTGGTGAGTAAGGGGAATAAAGAATTATGGCTTTCATTCCTTTGTCACTTTATGGTTTGGTCCTTATCTGTCATAGGCTTATTTCCTGGTATTCTCAGTTCTCATTAAAGAATCCAAACTACTCACATTCTCCAGATACTTTTTGATATTCAAGTTGAGACTGAATGTCTCAGCACTTTAAGCCACTCTTTTAACTGTTTTGCTTTCTTTCTTAGAGAAGAACATCTCAAATCGTAGGAGTAGAGTAAATCTGCCCTGGCATTCCTATTTCCTCCTCATCTTCTATCATTTCTTCCTCTCTTCTTCCTTCCTTTTCCCCTCCTCATTCTCCCATCTGACTGCCTCTCTACAATGCCATTACTGCATTGTCATTGCATTATTAATGACAATGGAAATAACAGCTATCATTTCAAGCTGTCTATCATATACTATAAGCTGCTTTGGGGGCTTTTTTGGTTTCTCAAGACAGGGTTTCTCTGTAGTTTTGGGGCCTGTCTTAGAAAAAGTTATTGTATACCAGGCTGGCCTCTATCTTACAGAGCTCTGCTTGCCTCTGCCTCCTGAATGCTGGGATTAAAGGTGTACATCACCGCCGCCTGGCAATATACTATAAACTGCATTTCCTAAAAATATTATTCTTAAGGACTGAGTCAGTAAACTGGGCCAAAGCGGATCTGAAGCAGCAAACTCCACAGAAGCAGGACTGAGCCAGCGACCTGGGCCAAAGAAGACCTGACACAGTGAACTCCACAGGAGCAGGACTGAACCAGAGAACTGGGCTGTAGCAGACCTAGGGCAATGAACTCCATGGGAGCAGCAGTGCATTCATACCAGGAACATTGACAGAAGCAGGACTGGGCCAGTGACTTAGGCTGGAGCAGGCCTGAAGCAGTGAACTCTATAGGAGCAATGTAAGCCAGCAACCTAGGCTGGAGTGGGTCTGAGATGGCAAGCTCCATGGGAGCAGGAGTGGATCCAGATCATGTTTTAAGAAATGATTGGCTTATTTTCATATCTATTATCCTGCACCTCCAAAGTCACAAGACATCACTTCCTTCAGGAAGCTGAGGCTGATCTGTATCAATGTGACTGCAAACTTATATTTAGAATCTTGAGTAAATGCAACAACCCTTTCCCAAACTGTGGAAACTAGAAATCTTTTCCAACTCTAAGCACAACTGGATGGTGCATAATAAAGCAAGCTTTAATCAAACACTGTCACCCATCTGTAGAAACACTTGTTATTTCAACAAACAAGTGAGGAACTCACAATTGACTCTTGTAAACTTGTTGAAGTCCCAACTCCTTGCCAAGAACAGAAGCCTCTGCAGGAAAGATTCACCATGAAGCAAATATGACAGTTTGGTAGCAATAAGAGATCTTGTTTGTGTAAGATCCAGTTGAAGGGGTTTTTGTTAATTAAAGTTTTGTTAAACTCAGGAGGAAATGGAATTCTAGTTTTTAAAGAGTGGTGTGAGAATTGCCAGTCCCAGCTCACAAAATTCTTACTCTGGGTCACCATTTACATAGGAGAGTATTGTCTAGACAATAGGTTGAGTACAGGTATTAAATAGTTTAGCTTTTCAATAACAATACATATTTTCTAATACATATTATATAATTGCCAGGTGCATGCTCTTCCATCCCCCATATCCTGATATCAACATTGAAATGCAAGGTTATAGAGGTATAACTTCTCTGGATAGAAGTAATTGCTCATACCCAGGACCTGGGGTCTTCCACAGAAAGCTTTGGGTGCTACCACTCTACATAAGGCATAGCTGTCATAGAGTCACACATACCTGCATTACATTATCGATGGAAAAGCAAATCGTAGGTGACACATCATTGCCTCCTTTGTCCTCCTGTTGCAACCCCACTACCTCTCTGCCAGGACTTCTAACAATGGTGTGAAACAGTTGTTTTCAGTCATGGACCTGCCTCTGCCATAACTACAGTCATTTCTGTCATTCTAAGATCCATCTGTCAGGGCGACCAGCACAAATTGGACATGTATCAAATATGCATGGTTTTTGAATAAGTGACTGAATCAATGAATAAATTAGAATAAGAAGATTTGTGGATGTTCATTGTAGTTAGCTGTCTTCATTGTGGTAATTCTGGGGGAAAAAAGGAAGAAAGAAAAGGAAATTTTCTCATACTAGAGCCCATAACATAGTACTTGACAAAAAAAATAAAAAATAAAATAAATAAAATAAACTGGAGTCCTTTCTAAAGTCAGAACACATTTCTGACTGTCTGTTATGAAAGAAGATAATATAAGCCCAGATGTTTGTAGTCAACTGAGCTATGTGACAAGCCTAAAAAGGAAATACTGTAGTCCTTAATTAAAAATGCTCAGCTTGCGGAAAGCCCTCCCCAGTTTACTGCAACCTTTGCTAACCCTCTCAACTATGACACGCTGACTCTGGTACACTGGAGCAGAAAGCCTAGGTCAGTGAACAGTCTGGCCATGCAAAGCCAACGCTGCTCATTTCCACTGCTTCCCTTCAAAGACTCATTCTGTCATGACCAGGCACACAGATCAGCCTTTGGCATTTACTGCCTGCCCTAGAAGGAAGAACAAACTCACCCTGTCTGATTTGTATTCTAAAAAGATGCACAATTGATTCACAATCCCTTGGTGATACTTAACAGGACAAATGAATCATTTGCTTAACAAATTACAGAGAGCTTTGAGGTCAAGTAGCCTGGGTAGCCACAAAGGGCAAAGAAATGCAAGCCAATAGCACAAGTATTGGGGGCATCTCCATCTGAGGGGGAGCACCATCTACTGTTACAATTCTCAGGGGATTAGAGTGTGAGCTTCCTCAAACAGCATACAGCACACATCTAACTAACTTAATCGCAGGATGTCCAGCACGATGCTTTCTGGATAATTTGGGCTCCTATGAAAAGCCGCCTCTCTTCTCAGCTTCCGCTTGGCTCCGAAAGGAGGGAGACAGGCATCTCTCTATAGACTAACAGCCTGCAGAGAAATCTTGCCAGTGTTAGTAATTCCTGTAAAACCCCTCAGTAAATACCACCCAGGCCACACTGAACAGATTGAGGCCAAGCAGCTCAGTTCCACATGACAACTTTTCTCCAGTTAGTTATTTTTTGTAGCTCAAAAGGAAGAAAAACAC
>JAQHUG010000052.1:3927625-3937951 GCA_028555095.1 Dicrostonyx torquatus
AACTGGGACCTCAGAAATTCCCCCTCTGTGGAAAAGAGACTCGTTGGAACACCTGAACACTATTTTGGAGGTTATGTGCAACTAAACCCCACTTTAGCATATGTGGAGGAGTGGAATAAGGGTTTTGCTGCTGGTATTTTGTACTGAGGGATCAAGCAGCTCAAACACTATATTTGGAAGTTGGGAGCAGCAATGCACTGGACTTTAAGAGAGGGAAAGACTCATACCTCACCCATCACAAAACATTTCCTTTGATTAGAAAAAAAAAGTTACAAGAATTGTAATTTGACCAATTATGTGTTCATTGTTAGTATTCATACTAAAATTATGGTATTGACCTGTTAATATTTGTAACCACTTCTGTTTATTATGAAAATGTTACTGATTGGAAAAAGATTAGAGCTCATTTGAGAAGAATTTGGCATGATGCTAATGAGTCCTTATATTTGATGCATTTAGTAAGACAAATTTGGATTTTGATGCAGCTAAAACTGCTAAAGACATCCTGGACTAATTTATATAAGGCATTCAATCTTGGTCATCTTTTACTCCTTTATTTGGAGGTATTGTAACCATAAGAAGATGTGTATTCCTAGGCATTCTCTGCTTGCCTATGATTATCTAGTTACTTGTGAACCCTTGATGGAAAGCTGACTCAGATGTATATGACATCAAACTACACACTCTTCCTTAATCCTTTATAAACAGAGTCTAGTAGTCAAAGTTGGGTAAGATCTTTTTGCCTCCAGTCAACATAACACAGGACATGGACCCAATACTTCACCACTATTGAGAGAACGTAGAGCTGAGGAAGAGTAATCTCTTTAAGGTAAAACTTCTCAAAAATAATTTCAGATTTGGTATTTTTTAAATCAAGACATAGTCAGGGGAGTTAGTAAAAAAGGTTGAATATTAATTGTGTCTTAACAGTTAATATTGCATGTAGCAGAATATAGTTCCCAGACAGAAATTTGAATCTCAGCTCTAGCTTAGCATCTGCAAAGTTCTGAGAAGCTAGTTAACTTCTGGGGTTCCCAGTCTCTCATCGACAACAAGTAGTAAGAACTGCTTCTCAACGTGGATATGGAGATTCTACAGCTCCTCGTGCTTGAAAGAACTGTGTCAGAGGCAAAGGAATCTTAGCATTATTTTCTGATCTGCGTTTATGTAGGTAACCATGTTAGTGTTCTCCAGGGTAACAGATTCATTACAGGAAATTTGCCTGTGTGAGTACACCAATTGACAAGTTCCATGACGTGTGGTTGGCAAACTGGATCCCAGAAACCCTTGATACAGCCTCTGTAAAAGTTCTATGATTTGAGAAGCTGATATGAGCTGATGATACTTTTTTCTTCTCAAAAACTCAGTGATGTCATTTTTCCAACTGTCTCAAGACAGGAAAAGCAGAGGTCTACCTAAAGTACTCAGGGAAAAGGAATTATGTAGAGACAGTCTTTTCTCTTCCAAACCTTCTCTGGGGACTACTTTCCAAACACGCTAATAAATATGTGATTGTCATTATTTCTAGTCTCCAAGATGTTTGAAGTTATAAAAGAAAAGGAATAAAAGTCCCTGAGGTAGAACATTAAGGATTAAATCTGATCTCAGGTCATTGAAGAATTAGTTGCCTACCAACATTTCCTATTATATCTTTATGAACTGAAAAAAAAAAGCAAAACAGAAAACAAGGTGCCCTTCTACCTCAAAACTATAAAGTGACAAGCCTTGTGATTAAACTAACATCTCTAGGGAAAAGGTTGTCAAGAGCCATCTCCAACAGGAACAGGGTCTGGTGATGATCAGGGAAGCCCACTAGTGGTTGGTCTTTGACCTGTCTGAATTTTAAGAGTAACTATCCACCTATTAGAGACCTTGAGCTTTGACTCCATAGACTCTAAATTGTGTTACACAATTCATTTGAAGAGGGTCATTGCCCAATAATGCTGATCTATTTTTTCCCACTAAGCAAATGGGCTATTTGATTTTCTCCTCCTCTCACTTAGCATCCACGGCCTCTCAGTTAGCATTCACAGTGGATTTTCTAGCAGTGCAATTTGAGCTTGAAGGTTAAACATGCATGCTTGTCTGCTACTCAGATCAATGATTCTCTGACATTGCTATTCCTTACCTTGACTTCCATCGATGATTTGATTTAAACCAGCTGTTTTTGCTAATTCAGTAATTAGCGACTAGGCAAAGCACTAATCGTGTTGGGAGGTAGATAAACATAACTCAGATTTACATATATAATGAAATCTCAGCAGGAAAAGCTTGTTCCAAAGAATTATAATATCAAATATAAAATGTACATTTATTAAAAGACAAGATTTTAAAAAAATCTCACCACATAGGCTAATACCTAACATCCATGTAGGTGTATTTCCCCATTCTGGGTTAAACAAATGTGTCTCAGGCATTATGCCAAATACCTTAAATACATTAGTACACTCTGCATGTTGGCACTAAGAAAAAAACAATTGTCATTAATTCAACTTTTCAATAGAGAAACTGAGATCTACATTGCTAAGTATTTTGGTCAATATCACACAGCAGGAAAATTAAGAAGTAAAAATACAAACAGCTCTCTCTTATCTCAATTTCTGTGTTCTTTACACTCTCTTTCAGAACTCATACCTTTCCCACTCATACCTTTTCCCACTCTTGATGAGTAAGCTTCAACCAGCATCCAATCCATCCTCAGGGATGTTGAAGCTCTCATCTTTTTTTTTAATGTGATTTTTCTGGAGTGTGCAGTCCAGTGGCCCTACAAAGGAACTTGGTAAAACTATATAGATTGTAGGACTCCATTTAAAGATCTATAATTATTCTTTGGAAATATAATTTAACAATATGTAGTCCCTGTTTATAGCTCCAGTGTAGACAGGTCAGTTATGTATCTATTAACTTGGCATAAATTTATGCTCCTTTATCATCATTACCAATAGTATTTTGTACATATTTAACCCAAGAAAAAATTCTGAGCGTCACAAACATATGACCTTTCCCTTTCCTCATATGCTATCTCTAGAAGTCAATAGCCAAATTATTGCTAGAGCTACAATATTGTCTGCAAAAACCTAGTTAAAGTAAGTAGACCACTACAAAAGAGAAAAGTATGCTTCATGAATGCTTAGTGTGACTATAGATGTGTTATCATATTTAAATTTTTGAGCAAATTAGCTGGTGGTTTAATTTTATAAATGAGGAAATAGGGACTAGAAAAGAGAAAGTATCTTGCTCAAGGAGTGTTGCAGGAATTTCTACAGCCAGTAACCTTTAAGTTACCCGCACACTTGGGCATGGCCTCTTATAGTATATATACCAATGTAAAGTGTACATCCGGCCTCTTTCCGGCTGTGGGATTCGGTTGCTGTTCCCTGTTCCAGCAGAAAATTGTGATCTGTGAGTCTACCCCTAAATAAATAGCCCTCTATTATACTCAGTTCTTAACTAGTGTGGGATTTCTTTTAAGTGTCCTTCTTCATCTGGCACCCAGTGTAGGGCCAAACTCCACACCTACCAGGTGGATCAGCTTAAAAGCCTAAACTATCCACAGCCCCCAAAGTCTTCCATCCCTGCCGGCTCAACTTGCTTTTACCTACTGAGCGGTTTTTGTTTTTGTTTTTTTAGTTTTTTATTTTTGGTAAAACCTCCACCACAGCAGAACTGTGCAGCCTCTTGGAAATTTCCCAAGCCTGTGCATACCCCAGTTCCCACTGCCGCATTCCCTGCCATGTGGCAACTTGTGCAGCTTACCTCTAAATAATTAGCCCTCTATTACACCCAAATCTGAGCCAGTGTGGGATTTCTTTTAAGCGTCCTTCTTCAAAGGAGAATATTCACGTTATCAAGAATACTTCAGGTATTAGAGCTTCAGTGTTTGATTCCCTGTATTGGGAACTATATGGAACTACAAAGCTAATTAGCAGCATACTGTTTTGGGCTATATCAAGAATGTGTCTGAACTCCCGTTTCTACTTTGAATATCCCATTCTTAGACACACAGACTTCTGAACATCAATTAATTAACGAGAAGTGACACTCAACTACCACTAAAATATTAATATACTAGCCAAATATTTAGGTGTTTTAGGGAAGAAGGCAGGCAGCCCTGTGACTCTACTGTCCCCCTGTGGTTAATGAAAACAAAATTGTCTATGTTGAACCTATATATCAACCTCTTTAATAGATCACCAGAAAACTGGCAACTACCAAGGCCTGTTTGCCTTCCTCTGAGGCTGATATTGTTCCAGATTTGGGGTTGTTCTGAGATTTACCAGTCAGACCATGAATAAATTTTGACAAAGAAGAGGCTTTGTTCAGGTGCTGGTACCTGATCTTATGGCACAAGGAGTTTACCTGAGAGTGTTCTCAAGATGCACTGCCGAATTACATTAGCAACAGTCTTATAAAGGCAAAACTCACAGGCCATTAACTTCCTGCCTTCATGCAATCAGAGGCAAGAACACATACTGACATATTTCCTGCCTACCTGTAATCAGGCACACATACCAACTACATGCAGTCAAGCATACATCCCATCTATAAGCACTCAGGCACAGACAAAGCTATTTACATAAATAAAAACACTTGGTTTGTTTTCTTACATGAACAACAGTTTCAATAAAATTGTAGAAGATCAGGCAATTACAAGTAGAGTTCCCGGCATTCCAAGGAGTTATCTGTCCTTGGGCAAGTGGGGCTTATGGTTAGAAACATGTTTGTCTTACAGTTCTCTTAAATACAGTAATTTTAAAAGTTTAAACATAATTTTCACTACCACAATATCTACCAGAACCAAGCTTTAGTGTTCTGTGGGGTTGAGTCACATTTAACTATGAAAAAAAACCTTTAAAATAGATCTTCCTTCAAAAATTCATTTGGATTTTTCAAATGAACTTACAATAATTCCCCAGGGAGAGTCTGCAGATCAGTCTCAAAATTAAACTTATATGTTTAAGCTAAACTTCATTTTTTTCCTCATCTGTCACAGAGGTCTGTTTATCACTTAAATTAAGTGAGCTGAGGTATGAAAGGGAAACACTATGATGGAATAGTGTAAAGTTCAATGCTTCCTTTTATTATTCTAACACTCTACAATTCCATTCCTTAAGTGCTCCTGCAAATAATTGATAAAGAGTTAGAAAAACAAAAGCAAATAAACAACAAAATAATCAATAACAACAAAAGGATGTGGGGCAATAGAGAACATGCACCGCTTTCACAGAGGACCTGAGTTTGAGTCCAAAAACACACATCGAGTGAGCAGATCATAGCTACCTGTAGCTACAGCTACAGCATGTGCAACACCCTGTGCTGCAGTCAATAAGCATCTGAAAGCATAGGATCTGAGTCTGGACACACACACACACTACATACATATATAAGTGTGTAAGTATATATGTGGTATGTGTATAAGATCTTTAAAATTAGTTTGATTCAAAGTAGACCTGCCCACAGATTTTCTCTATCCTCCTTGGTCCCCTAACAGACCCAATCTGTACCTGAAACTTCCCTCTGCCCCCCACACTCCATGCTTCTTATGGATCCCACAAACAAATGCTTCTTGGCCCCCACCCACCCAAACACACACATCACTGCAACCCAGTCTCCAATTCAGGTGGACATTCTCTACTCAACAGCAGGTCATCTGTGCCAGAAGACCAGGTAGGCTGGCCACAGATTTCTCTGTTCTATATGTTCCCCAACAGGCCTAATACCTCAGGCAAATCCCGGTGGCATCCTCCTTTGTCCTTGTCCACACCTCCTGTGGATCCCATAGACAATACTGTCCTAACCTTCCAGAAATCAGTGTCTAGACCTATAATCACCCAAATCCAGATGCCCAGATACCAGCAGAAAAACACCATCAATAATACTCAGGGTAATACGTCTCCACTGCAGTTCAGCTATTCTACCACAAGAGGCCCTGAACATTCCAGAATTCTGAAGCATAAGGAAAAGACCACAAAACCATCTATTTGAAGATGATAGAGGTCCTTAAAGAGGAAATTAAATCCCTTAAAGAAATCCAAGAAAACAAAAGCAAACAATTGGAAGAAATAAATACCTTAAAGAAAACAAGAAAAAACAGTTTAGGGAAACAAATAAAACTGTTTAAGTTCTGAAAATGGAAATAGAAGCAATAAAGAAAACAAACTGAGGTAATACTAGAAGTGAAAATTTTAGAAATTAAAGTAGGAAGTACAGAAGTGAGTTTCACCAACAGAATGCAAGACATGGAAGAGAGAATCTCAGGCATTGAAGATACAGTAGAAGAAATGGATGCATTGGTGTAGTAAGATTTTTTGGACTGTCAGATCTCGAATAATGATACAGAAATTTATATTAATTATGAAAGCTCAGCCAATAGCTTAGGCTTGTTTCTAACTAGCTCTTATAACTTAACACATTTCTGTTCATCAATATGATGTCATGTGACTCATGGCTTTTACCTTTCTTCTTTCATGTCTTGCTCCATCTGGTTCAGGCTGGTGACTCTGCCTTTCTTCTTCTCAGAGCTCTCTCTGTCCAGAAGTCCCTGATTTATCTATCTCCTGTCTAGCTATTCACCATTTAACTTTTTATTAAACAGATCACAGTGACATATCTTCACATGGTGTAAAAGAATATTCCACAATGAATTAATCAAAGAAATTGTTAACTATAAAAAACTCTTGCTGCAAAACATCAGGAAATCTGGGACACTATGAAAAGACTAAATGTAATATTAATAGGAATGAAAGAAGAATAATCACAGTTCAACAGCATAAAAAATTGTTTTCGACAAAATTATAGAGGGAAAATTTCCTAACCTAAAGAAGGAGAAGCCGATAAAGGTACAAAGAGCATACAGTACACCAAAGACCAAAGAATGGATAAGGAAAATGTGGTACATTTACACAATGGAGTATTATACAGCAGAAAAAAATAATGACAATTTGAAATTTGCAAGCAAATGGATATTGCTAGAAATCATTATTTTGAGTGTAGTAACTCAGACCCAGAAAGACAGTTATCATATGTACTCACTCGTGTTTTTTACACATAAAGCAAAACCAGCCTACAAATCACAATCCCAGAGAACCTAGACAACAATGAGAACCTTTAGACAGACATACATTGATCTAATCTACATGGGAAATAGAAAAAAACAAGATCTCCTGAGTAAATTGGGAGCATCGGGACCATGGGAGAGGGTTGAAGTGGAAGTGAGAGCAGAGAAAAATATATAGTTCAATAAAATCAATAAAAAACCAAAAATAAAAACACTAAACATAAAGAAAAAACAAAGAATATTAAAATAAGCAAGGAAAACACCAAGCAACGTATAAAGGCTCACCTGTTAGTATTATATATGACTTCACAATGGAGACTCTAAAATACAGCCTGGACAGATACAGATTCAAAGAGAACACATATGCGAGCCGAGACTATTACACCCAGCAAAATTTTCTATCACCATAGGAGAAAATAAGATATTCCATGACAAAAAGACAAATTTAAACAATAACTATCTACAAATATAGAAGGAAATTTTCCTTCTATAATTTTGTCAAAAACATTTTTGTGCTGGAGAGCTGTGATTATTCTTCCTTTATTCCTATTAATATTACATTTGGTCTTTTCATAGTGTCCCAGATTTCCTGATGTTTTGCAGCAAGAGTTTTTTTTTTTTATAGAAAGTGCCAAGAATAAAAATGCAAACCTAAAGATGTTAACTATTCCCATGAAAACACAAAGGATAAATAATGTGAGATCAGCAAAATTAAAATAAGGGAAACACACACACACACACACACACACACCATGACCACTACCTATATCATCACCAGCAGCAGCAACAACAGCAACAAAATAATGGGAAAAAATAATCATCGGTCATTGATACCTCTCAATATCAGTGGTCTTAATTTCCCATGAAAAGAATACAGACTAACGAAATGGATCCAAAAACAGGGCCCATGTTTCTGCTACATCCAAGAAACATACCTTAAAAATAATGGTAAACATTATTTCAGGGTAAAGTAGTGTAGTGGAAAAATATATTCTAAATAAATGGACCTAAAAAGCAAGCTAGTGTAGCCATTTTAATACCTAACAAAATATACTTTGCACAAAAATTAATCAAAATAAATAGAGGATACTACATACTCATCAAAGGAAAAATCTACCAAGATGACATTTCAATTCTTGTCATATACGCCCCAAACACAAGGGCACCCAACCTCACAGAAGAAACACTCCTAGAGCTGTAATCACAGATTGACCCTCCCTCCAGATACTGATAGAAGGAGACTTCAATACCCCATTGTCATCATACGAAAAATGAACAGAGAAATCCCAGAAGTAACAAACCTTATGAAACAAATGGACCTAGCAGATAATATACCGTCTTCTCAACACCTCATGGAACTTTCCCCAAATCTGAGTACACACCCTGTCACAAGGCAAGTCTCAACATATAGAAGAAAATTGAAATAACTCATTGCATTATATCAGACCACCAAGGAATAAAGGTGGATATCACCAACAACAGAAGTAACATGAAGTCTATGATTCATGGAAACGGAAAAACTATGTACTAAATGAAAAATAGGTCAATCTAGAAATGAAGACCTCCTAGAATTCAATGAAAAGGAATATGCATCCAACCTAAACTTATGGGATACAATGAAAATGGTGATAAAAGGAAAATAGACAATAAGACATCACCAAACCGTGAGCTTGAGTCAACAAAATAGAAAAAAGAGAACAAATGCTGTGGTTGTGGCTTGGTGTTTTGTAGGACTCCAAACAGTGGAAATGGGTATAGCTTTGGCTCTTTTGCTTGCTCTTGGGACTCTTATCCTATTGACTTGCCTTGCCCAGTTTTAATAAGAGGGCTTTAGTTTTGTCTTGTTGTATCTTGTCTTGTCCTATTGTATTGTCTCTTGGAAGCTTTCTCTTTTCTGAACAGAAATGTCAGAGGAGTAGATCTGGGGAAGAGGGAGGTGGGGAGGGAACTATGAGGAATGGGAGGAGGGGAAACTGAGGTTGGGATATATCATACAAAAGAGAAAAAGATTGTGCTTACATTAGGGCCTTTTGGCTAAACTTGGAATATATAATATATATGTGAAATATATAAAAATATTATATATACATATATTGTAAGAAAAATGCTAGTTTACCATTTTAAACTCTGGAAATAAAAAATAAATATACTTATTTGTTCAATAGGCAGTTTTAGGATATAAATTACTCATTCTTTGTAGTATTGAGGCTAGCGGCCACATTCCCCGGTGCCTGGCTCCTGGTCGTGGGCCAGCTTTTGGCTCTGGCTAGCTTATACCCGGAAAAATTACACACAAACTGTATTCATTTAATGCCACAAACTGTATTCATTTAATGCCTGGCACATTAGTTTTAACCTCTTATACATATTAGTTTAACCCATTTCTAGTAATCTGTGTATCACCATGTGATTGTGGCTTACCTGGAAGATTCTCATCAAAGTCCATCTTGGGCTGGAGAAACATGGTGTCTGCCCCAGTGCCTTCTTTCTCCCAGCCTTCTGTTCTGTCTGCTCCACCCACCTAAGGACTGCCCTATCAAAAGGCCAAGGCAGTTTCTTTATTCAACCAATGAAAGCAACAGAAATACAGAAGGACCCTCCTAGACTAATTATCTCCTAATTAACTTGGACTTTAAAAAAAAATATCCTACATTCCTTTACCACTGTGATTTATACTTTTATTTTATCAACTGCAATTCATGCAGGTATCTCTCAAGAATTACTCTGTGATCTCATATATGTTTCTCAGCTACCCTTTAAAACTATTAGTTTCACTTCCTCTCTGCTTTCTAGCTTTAATAATTCTGGAAAGTGTTATGCAGGCTTCAGTTGAAAAATCATCAAAATGTTATCTAATTGTGAACCCTGTGAGCTATAATAATGACCAATATGGAAAAAAACAATAATTATGTCAGTGTTATGGAGATAACTAACCCATGCTATAGGAGAAAACTATTGCCTACTGCTGTAAATCTGGCCAAGAGCACATTGGTGGGAGGCCTCGTCTCCAGGGGTTAACCTATATTGTCATTTTGTTAAATGGGCATGATTTCAAACTATTCTTTAAATGTGTACCTCTATGCCCATAGATTAGTACATCTCTCAGTCCTCATCAGAGAAGTTTCTCTGTGCAGTGGGCAGTAGTTAGCAAAGAAACTCACAACTGGTCTTGTTATGGAGAGTGAATGTCTGTGTAGTGCTCAGCCACAAATTGGGCATCTATATCACATACCCTCCGTGTAAACTCAGGGACCAGTGTGGAAGAGGGT
>JAQHUG010000052.1:3962792-3985191 GCA_028555095.1 Dicrostonyx torquatus
AATAATGTCTCATTCAATGTCATATATCTCGCTTACCCTCTAACCAGTTTTACACTAGTCACCAGTGATACAAGTCTGCAGTCTCATGTTACTATTTAGACCACTTATCAGGCTGTGGAGGTAAATCAGTGCCAAGAGCATTTATACTTTTTTTTTTTTTTTTACAATGGACACAGGTTTAGTTCCCAACACCCACAAGTGCCTCACAACTGCATTTAATTCTAGTACCAGAGAATTTCATGTCCTTTTCTGACTGACCCCTGTGGGCTCCTGCACACACTTGGTATATATACAATCCCATTAGATAAATAAAATCTTTTAAGTTAAAAATATGTTTTAAAATTATACATATTAGTTTCAAAACCTAATTTGAATAAATTTATTGGTTTTATTTCTTTCATAAATCTTTCAAGGATGGTAAAAATAATCATACCTAAATATACATATTCTTGCTCATAAAGAGAATATGATTCTTTTTATGTGACTTTTAATAATGAGCTCATATTCTTTGGAACTGCATTTGGAGATTCTGTCAGGTGTCTGACAAAGGTGAGAAACTCCTAGCAGTGATTGCATTTGATTCTTCAAGGCTCCAGGGAACAAAGCTCACGCAGAATGGCTTTAACCTAAGTCCTCCTTCTGGGAGTCTAAATGTGTTCTAAAATCCCACATGAGTGTTGCTTTATGCCCTACCAAATCCCAAGCAAAATTATTTTCCCAGAATCAAACATCTAGACATTAATTTCCCCTTTATTTAAATATATCAAGACTATTTGAATCTAAACCTATTCCTGAGGTTTTTAAGGCTATGGTGGATGCTGGTTTCTTCATATTCAGCTAGACAACACAAGTTATTGCATTACTAGGCACATTTGTATCAGAGCATGATATTCTGCTTGTATGTTTGCTCATTTTCCATCAAACTCTACACTTCTATACCATTGACTTTAAGGACACAAAAAGTAAGCAGATAGGACCATTAGGACTATGTGAATAACTCACAAGTCTTAAGTTGTTCCCGGGAATGGGGAGTTGGCTAAGCAGCTAAGATCACTTGCTGCTCTGGCCGAGGATCAAGATTCAGTTTCCAGCCCCCACATGATGGCTCCAATCAACTGTAATTTCAGTTCTACGAGATCAGATACCCTCTTCTGAGGTCCTCAGGCACAAGCCATTCCCATGCTCATACATATATGCATATGAGACACTCCACACACAAAATAATAAAATAAAATAAATAATAAAAAGATTCTTCCTGCTCTTGGTTCCCACTCACATAGCTTTTATCCTCTGAATAGTTTAATCTTCTGGTCTAATCAATACTTAATTTTTTAATTCAAAATTTAAAACTGCATTCTTTAAAAGTCTGTTAGGGTATCTACCTATTTTGCCATGCTACTAGAAGCAATGTTAGTATTTTTCTAATGTGAAAAGAATACAAATAGTATTAAAATCAGGCAGGTTCTGTAACAACTTGCCAAACGCTGTTTGTATTCTCCCCTTCATGCTTAATCTCAGCCAAACCCTAATCAGGTTTCAGTGGTCAAGTACAACGTCCCATCTTCAAGTCTGTCTGGATATTACAGCCAATATCACCCTGAAATCATTTTGTTCACATCATGGAACATAAATAATATTCTTATGATGTTTCAAATGAGATTTAATTTATCATCCCTATTTTATATGTTGTGCAATTGATCTTCAGACCCTCTGAACCAGGAAATGCTGAAACTGTTATTTCAGACTTTCTGCTGATTCCTCACCTTGAAGCTGTAATAACACCAAATCTCATTTATTTGTTTTCTGCTCACAATTGTATCTGCAGAAGTGAAAAGTTGCAGTTCTGAAGGGGTGGTTTGGGATGAAGGCAGACAAGCCACCAGATTGAAGTTATTAGTACCTCCATCAAATGCCTCCCCAAACAGACAATCTAAGCACAAAGCATGCCTGCTTCATATCCTCCCTCAGTTGTGATATGGGCATAAGTACCACGCAAAAAGATCATAGCAGGCTTTGGCATTTTATCTTTCAGAACAGTCTGTCCTCAGATGGCTGAAGCTGATTGTGCTTTACCTCTGTCTCACCCTACGGAGCTACAGGTATAGCCTGGAAAGTTGAATTTATGTAGTTTCTCAGAAGGCCCAGACGAAACATTCTCTCTGCGTATGTCAAATGAAATTAGAATTTGTACCAGGAAACTGGGTAAAGCAGATTGCCCTCTTCTGAGTAGGTGAGTATATCACTGGAGATTCTCTAGAGGAACGGAGCAATGGGAATTAATATATGTTAAATGGAGTTATACTAAATTCGCTTACATACCACCTTCTGGGTGTTCAAACAATGACTGTTGGGATTCTAGAAAAACTGAAAAGCTAGTAGCTGCTATGTCCACTAGCCTGGCTACCTGAACAGCCCCAATCTGATACTGAAGGCCTGGAGGATTCCTGCAGAGCCACTGGTTTTCAGTCCACACTGGAAACCCAAAGAAAACAAAAGGTTTGGGTTTCAAGGGAGGAGGGCACTAGGAGGAGTAACAATAAGGTGGGTGTACTCACCAGTGATAGATAAAGGTAGAAAGGGAAAAATTATGTTTCTGAAATGTGACATCCACTTTGGAGAGTCTCCCCCCACCCCAATCCTCAGTTTATCCTTCCAGTAAATAACTACTCAGAGGCATTTTGTTTAGTTGATCCAGATCCAATCAAGATGACAGTCACAGTTAATCATCCAAGATAGGGACTTTAGTACAAAAGGAAACTTAAAGTTGATCAATAGCTTCCTTTCTGCCTTGTTGTCTGAAGTGCATATGTCATTTCTTTATTCCCTGGACGATATCTTTCATTTTGGGGACATAACTTTAGTTTCATAGAGAGCAAATCTGGAACTTGTTGGTTTCACAGCAATGTGGGTCAATTCCTATAACAAATTTCTCTGTGTCTGTCTGTCTCTCTCCCTTCCTCCAGTCAGACACATAAAATGATAATATAAACATATAGATATTTAGATAATAAACTTTTTTATTTTAGCTTTTAAAATTGTCTATTTTTATTCCTGTATGTGTGTTGTCTATATGTGTGTGCATGTGCACAAGTGTGCAGTGTTTGTGGAAGTCAGAGAAGGAATAGAATCAACTGTGACTGAAGTTACAGGCTGTGGTGACCTCCCAGCTCTGTTCCTTGTGTAGGTGCTGCAAACTGAATTTGATGCCTGTGCAGGAAATATTCTTAGCAGTGGAGCCATCTCTTATAAGCCATCCAATCTTATCAATTGCTCTTCTATATTCATGTTTTCCTTTCTATGTCTTTAGGTTTCATATCCATGGATACATTTGACAAAGGGACAAAATTTGGTTGCATCTGTGGGGGTTTCAATTCTTTTTAACCATGTAGACTATCATTGTTACCATTTTTAAGCAATACAATGTAACAGCTATTTAGACATGATTAACATATTTATAATATAATGGATGTTATAAATTATACATACATTATTTTTTAAAATATAAGAAGGTATGAGGGAATGTTTTTCAAATACTCTATCATTTTATATATTGGGCTTGGGCATTTTATATATGGAAGCTCACTATCTTGGAAGGATCTCAAAAGCCATCTCTCAAGCATCCTGAGAGACAATCATATTTTCTATTTATTCTCTGGACAATCCCAGCTAGCATAAAGGCTGATTAGCACCCCCCTATTCAGATCTTGTAACTTTCTAGAAAGTTTAGGAGATACATTAACTGAAGACAGGGTTTAGTTCTGTGGAACCTATGGTGGTTTGAAAGAAAATGGCCCCCAAAGGCATTTTTAGGAGTGTGGCCTTGTTGGAGGAAGTGTGTCATTGTTGGGGTGGGCTTTAGGTCTCTCTTGTTCAAATTTCCCTCAGTGCGACTGTCTGTCAACTTCCTGTTGCCTGCAAGATGTAGGACTCACACTTGCTCTAGTACCACATATGCCTACATGCTGCCATGCTCCCAATCATGATGGTAATGGACTAAACCTCTGAATCTGTAAGCTAGCTACCCAAATTAAGTGTTTTCTTTACAAGAGTTGCTGTAGCCATGGTGTCTCTTCACAGCAGTAAAAATCCTAAGACAGAAGTTGGTACCAGGGACTGAGGTATTGTTGTGATAGCCCTGACCAGGTGTTTGGAGGAATTTGGACTTTGGTACTTTGGATTTGGAATGCTCTTTTGTTTGCTTGTTTTGTTTTTCAAGACAGGGTTTCTCTGTGTAACAGCCTTGGCTGTCCTGGGACTCACTCTGTAGACTAGGCTGGCCTTAAATTCACAGAGATCTGCCTGCCTCTGCCTCCTGAGTGCTGGGATTAAAGGCATGTGCCACCACCACCCCAGCACAGTAGAATGCTTTCAGCACTGCTTAATGGGCCACACTAGTAGGAGCATGGAAGATAGTCACACTAAGAGTTATTTGAACTTGTGGGGGACTCATATAAGAGATTTCAGGGTACAAGAATTTTAGTATGTTGCCTAGAGATCATTGTTTTGATACTTTGGTGAAGTATTAGTCTTATCCAAATAGTCTGTCTGAGGCTAAAGTGAAGAATTTTGGATTAATTCCATTGGCAGAGGAAAATTTTAAAAAGCCTAGTATATAAACTCTGTTATGTGGCTATGAGTGTTTACTCTAATAAAAATTTATAATGAAAATTTGGAGGAGGAAAAGAACACCAGGAAGTGAAATGGAGCTAAAACCTATGGTTAAGAAGATAAATTGATTAAAGTATGGAATTAAGGGAGTTCTGAACTCAGGGCAAAATCCTACCCAACTAAATTTCCAACTTGTGAAAATGAACTAAAGAAAAGTTTTGAGCTGGATATGGTGGAACACACCCTTAATCCAATCACTGGGAAGGACAGATGCTGGTAGATCTCTGAGTTTTAGGCCAACCTTGACTACAGAACAAGCTTCAGGATAGCAAAGCTTAGACAGTGAAGGACAGAAGGCAGGTGCCAATAGAATTGAATGAGGGGACCATGTTTCAACCCTAGTAAACAGCAAAATTTGGCAGCTATGGAATTTGGCCCCCACCTCCACGCATTTAAGGAAACATGTTGAGGCTAGGCATTTGCCAGGGTTTGTCCCCGAATAGAGCCCTAGAGAGGTTATTGCATGAAACTGTGAAGTTGAAGCCTAGATTGCCAAGATGTTTTAGATGCCAGAGTCACGGGATACCTGCTGAGGAGAGCTGTTACTAGGGATTAAAATCAACTCAAGAGAATGAAGCATGTTACAATCAACAAAGCTGAACAGAGCTGGACATCTGAAGAGCATTCCGGCCTCAGACTAGGAGGCACAGAGTTTGGAGGTTACCCAGCTGCTTTTCAGTTTTGCTTTGTTTCAGTATTTTTCTTCTATGTTACCTTCCCTACATTTTAGAATGGCAATGTATATCCTGTGCCATTATATGTTATAAGCAGGCAATCTGTTTCTTGATTTTGACATCACAGGGGATTACTGTTAAGAGATTGCCATGCATCTCAGACATTGAAACAAGGTTGACATAGTTATAGATTATGGATACTTTTGATGTGGGACTGAATGCAGTTTTTCCTTTAAACTATTTATTTATTATAATTTTATTTATTTTTTAAATTTCATTTGACCTTATTGTGATGTGGCTACAAGATTTTGGGGGCCAGGGAGTACAATGTGGTGGTCTGAAAGAAAATGGCCCCCCAAAGGAGTGGAATTGTTAGTAGGGGTGGCCTTGTTGGAAGAAGTGTGTCATTGTAGGGGTGAACTTTGAGGTATCTTTTGCTCAAGTTTTCTTCAGTGAGACAGACAGTCTACTTCCTGTTTCCTGTAAGATGTAGGACTCTTAGCTACTCCAGCATCACATCAGCCTACATGTTGCCATGCTTCCAGTTATGATGATAATGGACTGAACCTCTGAAACTTTAATTGAGCCAACTCAATTAAATGCTTTGATTATAAGAGTTGCTGTGGTTATGGTGTCTCTTCATGGCAAAAAAAAAAAAAAGGCCTAACTAAAACAGAGCCTTAAACTAAGTACTATCATTACCACTGACTATTCTTTTAAAAAACAAGTCAACTTTTGAAGATTTGCTAAAGTAAAATGTAATACATTTATTACAACTTCCAGTAGGATATGAAAGATGCTGCCATTTTCCTGAATTACTCAATATAAATTAAAAAGGCCCCATGAACACATGCTGTCCTCTCTCTAGTGGAACCCGCCATGTACTTTAAGGGTGCATGACAAACAATCTCAGCAGTTTTCTCCAATCCAGTACCTGTCATGGAGTTTCCTTTTTGCCTATGTCTGTACATATGTGTACATATGTGTTTGAATTTAATCTTGATTTTACCTCAATGACCCCTGTTACTTCTATTATAATGCATGGCTTCATTATGAGAGCAGAGATCATATGCATTCCCTACTTTCCACACATGTGTCACCTATGGACACATAGTGTTTGTCTATGACATCTGTAATGGCTCTATTAAGGAAGGTTCCCTATAGTAACAGACACGACATTTTATAAATGTGAAATAAGGAATTAGTGAGTTACGATGAAAACTCAGAGAAACTAGTGATATTATTCCAGTCTAAGATTGCAGGCTCAAGAGCTAGATGCCTTGAAATGTAAATCTCAGTCTATGGGCTTGGGAGATAGCTAGGTTGATAAAATGCTTCACCTACAAATATAAGGACTGAAGTCAGAATATCTAGAATCAATCTGAAAGCTGGAGAGGCATGACAAAACAGGGATCCTGAAAGCAATCTGGTTAGAAAGATTGTCCAGAATATGTGAGCACCAGGTTCAGTGGCAGATCCTGGCCCAATAAAGTGAAGAACAATCAAAGAAAACATCTAATATCAACCCCACACAAACCTATAGAGAAGTACACACACCTGTACATACACATGTATCCATACATATGTGAACACATTTATACATATTCATACACATGGCACAAACATACACAAAAAAAATAAATTAAAAAGTAAGCTAAAATCTCAGTCCATTACAGAAGAGCAGGGCTGTCTCACCTTAACAGGCTAGGCAGTAAGATGCTCTGCCTTTTCTCTCTGTTAGGATAATGACAATTCCCTTCATATCAGAAGTGCACAGATTGTTACAATCAGATGGCTCATATACTATATTCACTAACATGTGTGTTATAGATACAGTTACATATGTTTAGCTGGCCATCCTGTGTCCAGGCTTGTTAACACATAACATTAAGCTTCAAAGATGTCTTAATCATGGGTCTTTGTTTTTCTAAGTCCTTCATCAGTCATATGATTTAGATGCTATTGCTGTTGGGATCCAGGCCAGACCTGCCTTTCTTGTCATAAAGGTCATTATACTGTCTGAGACATGAACTTTCCTAGTTCTGCCACACTCACATGTGATCCCACAGAAACCACTACACAAACCAATGAAGACCCCCCACCATTTTCTTTGTAGAGTGCATACACTCTACTATTAGTTTTGTTTTAAAAATAATACGTAGAACAACAGAGTGTGTACAGTTTACAATCAGTTTAGGTTCATGGTGCTATGTATTTATCTCCATTCTCCAGACATGGACAGCATAATTCAGAGGTTGAGAGAGTGCTCTAGGTTACACAGATGTTTCATGGTTAAATCAAGTCAAATATCTCGTGAGGGATCTCTGCTAACAAAACCACACCTTACATTGATATGTCAGAGTAGGTTCATCAACTATGGCAAATGTGTCATTCTAGTAGTATAGGCTAATAATGGGGGAGGCTCCTTATGTAGGGTATGCAGACTGAAAAATGGATCTGTGTGGTACTGCTACCATGGCTTCAAGCATAGTCACATTTTATAGATATATTATACATGACATCTGGGATAGAAGTTCCAGACCTGAATGGCAGAATTTTTGTTTAGGATCTGAGACCTTGATGAACACTACATATGTCTGTGTAAAATTTGAATTAGAAATAAATCTCAGCCTTGCAGAAACCTGTGCTAGGCAATATTCCACACTTTGCTTGTCTCTTATCACTTTGAGCCCTTGATACTTTACAGGCAACATTCTGATCACAAGAAATCAAAGCAACATTTGCCTGGAAAGAGCTTACCTCAAACTTACTTGTTGAAACTTTTTTAAAGAGTCAACTTTAAATAATATAGATTTCAGATTTAAAATTGAATGTCAACACTTTCTTAAACAAAATAGAAAATCAAAATACATTATGAAAACAACAGATGAAATTCTTTTGTTCTTATTATTACCTAGAAAAGCAATTTCCTTAAATTAAAAACCGATGATAAAAATTCAAGAGTTACAACAGGTTCTGCTCAGAAATTTGTCTTGTCTCTTTTCCACACTCTGATTCTTCATTCTACCCATCTCACAGTTATTTCTTACAGGCCAGTTTCTCTATCTAACTTCCTAGCAACCTTGGCCTAGTTCAAGCCCATTTCTGGGCATCTACAAGAGTCTATCATTGCATTTTGTACTGGGCATTGTGCCTCACAGGTTCATCACATTGTTCATATCAAGCAACCACTTTTGGGTATGTGGGAGCCCAAGTCCATAGAGCCCCAATTCCTGGCCCAGAGTCAAAAGTGGGGAGACAACAGAAGAGAGTATAAGCATGTGACTTGAAACCCTGAGTCAGGCTACTCAAGTGCACCTGGTTGCCACAATGTCAAACACAACACACTCCATTTAACTCACATGAACATATTTAAAAAATAGGCAATATGCTATTATGATTCTTATTTATCATTATATTTACTGTTTGTATATTCTTAGGAAGTTGAGTTTATTTTTAAATGTTTTTCAAAAATTAAAATATATTTGTATCATTTCACCCTTTCCTTTCCTCACTCTAATCCCTGCCATGTCTTCCCATCTATCCACAGATAAGTGTAATTCTCACCTTTCAGCAAAGAAGGTTCCTTTGCAACAGTGACAGGGTTCCATTTTAAAGTTTCAAGATATTATGCTTTACTTTATCTGACTTTGTAACATGAGGGCCAGCTTGTTGGGGTTTCTGTCCTGCCCAGTACCCCACAGCCAGCAAGCCTCAAAGAAAATCACACATAGGTCTCCATAAGATTATAAACTGATTGGCCCATTAGCTCAGGCTTCTTATTAGCTATTATAACTTATATTAACCCATTGTTCTTTTCTATGTTAGCCACATGGCTCGGTACCTTTTCTAAGCGTGGCAGATCACATGCTGCTTCTTTGATGGACTAGGCAGGAATGGGGAGGGAGCTTCCTGTTTCCCAGAATTCTCCTGTTCTCACCTCTACTTCCTGTCTGGTTTTTCTGCCTATACTTCCTGCCTGGCCAATCAGCGTTTATTTAAAACATGATTGACAGAATATAGAATTGTCCTCACCAGACTTCAAGTTAAATCCTATTTATAAAATACACACAAAGCACCTTCATTAAAATATATATGCAAAAGACCACTGCAAACGTTTAAGATTGCTTCGCCACACTCAGTTCAATAAAATCAATGACTAGGTTTTACTAAACCTTTACTCTAAAACTATATCAAACAGGTTGATAAATACTTTTGTATGCTTTCTCTCAATAATACTATCATAAACTGCACTGAAATGATAAGCAAAGTGGACTTTGGAAAGATCATATGAATAGGCAGAGGAAGACACAGAGTAATTTCAACCATTTCAAGGCCTATGATTTTACCATAGCTATGAAAGGAGGAAGCTGGAATTCACATAGTCTGCTTATATTTAATTGCTAAGTCGGATAGAACATTCATGTCTCTATGTGCCCATCTTAAAGAGAAATCTGCCTTCATCTACAAATTCCTACTGGCTATGTCCCATAGCAGTGGGGAGAAAAAAATAATCGCTGTGTTAAACAATGGTTAACGCTGTGATCATGCTACAAGACATCCTCACTAGTTGGGCGGTGGTATGAATATCATGGGAGTAACCAACCAACGATATTAGTCATGGTAACAATAATAATAAATATTAGTAATAGCAACAATCGATGATATGGACGGTGTCCTCACCAGCAGCTCCCACTCTAGAGGCCTTGTTTTTACAGCAAGAGAGAATAAATCACAAATGTGCATGAAAACGTTTACTGGTAAATTTTTATATGTGAATTTGCATTGATTTTTGAGTATTCTGCATTAGAATTTAAAAACTAAATGGCACTTCAACCCAGAGAGTAAGAAATATGAAATCAACACTGTTCACATGGTACAATTGACTTCTGATCAATAACCTCACATGATTTGAGACTTAACACATGCTTAGGACCATTTCAGTCCCTATTTACATGTGTGGTTAATTTTCATATATATATTTCCTTTTGGAAAAATTGATATCGTTCTTCAATCCTGAATGGCATGCCTACAATAAGAGTTGAAAATGCCTGTGACACCTAGTAGCAGTAGCATAGGGACCATTCTTATCATCAGCTTTCAATGGCCTCCTCATTTGATCATATTTCACTGTTATATCCTGTAAGTCAAGCAGGGATTTTTAAGCTTTGCTGAAACATGGTCAAGAGGAAGGCAGTGGGTATGTCAATTCTACAATCTGTAATTTTTCTCCAGCTCCATTTCCAAAGAACATGACTATTTATGCTCTGGATCATTTCATAAGCGAAACAGTCTTGCCTCTAGAAAAAAATGAATCACTGAGAAATAAAGAAGAGATTGATCATTCCAAAAGTAAAGTACCTGAGGCCATATCCAAGTCATTTTCAAGCCAGATGGGACTGTAGCATCCTTTAGGCTGGAGCAGGTGACAGCTACTGAATAATGACAATTCTAGAGTAGTGTTTTATCACTCATCACTTGTTCCTTCCTCAGAACATTTATATGGGCTGCTCTGACAGAGACCCAAAGGGATCAGAATGATCACAAAGCAGGAAACCTATAGATTCCTATGTATTTAGCTGTGACCTATTCAGAAGATGGTGCCTGTGAAATAATAAGCATTTGTGTCAATCCTACTGCAGTGTTTTGCTCTCCCTGGCAACTACACTGTTTCTGGAATTGCCCATAGTGACAGTTTGAGCAGCTTTAATTAACAAGCATGATTAGACTGGAGAAAATTCATTCCCTAAATGCCAGTCAGTCCTATTTTCTCTTTTATGAGTTCTGAAACAAAGATTGCAGCTGATACTGCTGCCGGCAGTGTCTCATAGAATCCAGGACCCTAAAAAGGTTGGCCAGGGTTTAAGTCTTGGGTTGGCTGGAAACCAGACAGAACTGGAAGCAAATACATTCAAGAAACAGGCATAATCAAAGGCTTTCCGAGTTCTGCAGCTTCATTCCAGTGAGGGCAAAAGCGGTCACATTTCTCTGATCCTAACAAAGGAATCCTCAGCCCCATTAAAGTCCAAAAGAGACATCTTAGAGTTATAATTGCTAGGAAGCAGTTGAAAAAGGATAGACAATGAGAGTGAAATTATATATACATATATATAATTTATATATATAAAGCCTGAAAGATCTAAAGATTAATTTACTTACTACAATGCAGTAGCAGATTAAGACATCATCCCACAAGAACATACAACATTAAATGCTTTCAATAAGAACTTAGGAGTTTCTGATACACTGTGTTTCTTTTCCTCCACACGTGACCCAAAATAAAAGATAAAAAGGTAAGAAAACATGGTTAATTTGTGTAAACAATGGGAGAGATTACCACATGTAACACACATGAAAGTCTAAACATTTAAGTTTTTTCTTATATAACTATAGGTAATATAGTGACATACTACTTTTACTTCTACTTCCAGCATAATGGGACTGTAGTTTTGATTTGTACAGGCTTAAGTCCTGGCTTAACAGTTACTGCCTGTGTGACAGTCTGTAATATCTTCTTCACGATTCAACTACAACTCTAAGTGGATGATCGTAAATAGCAGCTTCTAACTGAAGCTGTACGAATTTGATTAAATATTATCAGTAACTTGCTTCAAGCAGTCCTGTGCAATAATGTGTCACTTAATAATAATGTTCATACTTTTTTCCAAGTTAGGACCTTGGATTATTGCCCCCCCAGATGAAGAGAGTTTTCTTTTTCCCAATATCTCTAATCAAATCAAAACTTTTTGAATCAATAAATATAAAATCTTATGAGACATTCAGAGACTTGAGACAAGTGATAGTCCTTGTATGAATACATTTTATGGATTAAAAGTTGTATACTTTTATTGAACCCCAAAGTTTATATTCTTAAAAATGCCAAAAAGGTACAATCCAAAGAGACTAAAGGAGCTAGAGATTCGTAATCACACCACATAGCGTAGGTAAGGACACAGCACTAATGCTAAATGGAAGAATGAAGAAGAGACTAATCAGTTTCTCTTGTGGGATATTTGCCTACTAGGTGAAAATATATCACTCTGATTGATACCATTAAAAAGGTGAACAGCCAACAGCTAGTAAGGAGGTATAAGCAGAACTTCAGAGTAGAAAAAGAACTCTAGAAAGAAGAAAGCAGAATCACCAGTAAGACGTGGAAAAAGCAGCATGGCAGTACAGAGTGATGAAGTACTGAGCCACACAACAAAAGGTAGATTAAAATAAATGGGCAAATTTAAGTTATAAGAGTTAGTGGGACAAGCCTAAGCTAAGGCTGAGCTTTCATAATTAATAATAACTCTCCATGTCTTTATTTGTGAGCTGGCAGCCCAAGGAGAAGTCCTACAACATTTGGTGCACAATGTGTGCTATGTAAATTCACATAGAGCCTAAGAGCACATGGAGCTTGGGGCAAACGTTCTGAGAAGGTTTGGTGCTTGCAGTATACACATAGGCATTGTCCATTCAAGAGGTCCTGCTACTGAGGTTTGACTGGGGTTTATGAACAGCGGAAAATGTACTACCTAGTGGCAGGAGATGAGGTGGAAGCCCTACCTGAGCTGGGGTAGATTGGCTCCAGGTTAGAGCCCACAGGCATGAGACTCTGCTCTCACCAACCAAAATGGGGCAGAGCTAGCAGCCAAGCTATGTGCTAAGCAGAGCCTCTCCAAGGAGGACCTAGCCACTGTTTAGCAGTTTAAGGTTTGGCTCACATGGTCAGGGAAGGCTGCAGGCATACAACAAAGCAGTCCAGACTAAGAAAACCTTTAAAAAGATACAGTAAAGTACAGCTATAGACAATCATAAAAATAGGGTTTTTGTTTAAAGTTTTTTATTATTACTTTAAAAAAAATCAATCCAAAATTCCACTCTCTCCCCTCCTTTCATTCCCCTCCCTCTCTTTTCACAGATTCTCCCACCTTACCCCTCCAACCCTAAGGGAGTGGCATGCAACCCATCCTGTGGAAAGTCCAAGGCCCCCCCTACTACATCTAGGTTGAGCAAGGTTTACATCCAAAGAGAAAAGGATCCCATGAAGCGGGTATATGCAGTAGAGACACATCCAAGTGTCACTATCAGTGGTCCCTCAGTCTGTCCCAACTGTCAACTCCCTTCAGAGGGGCTTGGTTGTTCCCATGCTCATTCACTCCCAGTCCAGGTGGAGTTGGTGAGCTCACACCAACTCATCATCACTCACATCACTCAAGCAAATTGTCTCAGTGGATGACCCCCTCATGGTCTTGAATTCCTTGCTCATACTCTCACTCCTTCCACTCTTCAACTAGATCTTTGGGGCTCAGTCCAGTGCTCCAATGTGGGTCACTGCCTCTGTTCCCATCTGTTGTTGAACGAAGGTTCTATGGTGGTATTAAAGATAGTCATCAGCCTGACTACAGGGTAAGGTCAGTTCAGACACCCCCTCCTTTATTGCTTAGGGTCTTAGCTGGGGTCATCCCTGTGTGTTCTTGAGCATTTTTTTCTAGAGCCAAGTTTCTTGCTAACTCCATAATGGCTCCCTCAATCAAGATATCTCTTTGCTTGCTCTCATATCTGTCCTTTCTCCATCTGAACTATCCCATTCCCTCATGTTCTCCCCAACCACCCTTCTCCCTTTCCTTCTAATCCATGACCCCCTGGTCCCAAATTTTTGTTTCATTCCAATTTCCAGGTAGGTCTATATATGTTTTTCTTTGGGTTCACCTTATTACTTAGTTTCTCTAGGATCCTGAACTATAGGCTCATTGCCCTTTGTTTATGACTAGCCTCCACTTATGAGTGAGTACATACCATATTCAATTTTTGGTTCTAGGTTACCTCATTCAGGATAATGTTTTCTAATTCCGTCCATTTGCATGCGAAATTCAAGATGTTATTATTTTTTACTGCTGAGTAGTACTCTAATGTGTAAATGTGCCACACTTTCTTTATCCATTCTTAGTTGAGGAGCATCTAGGTTGTTTTCAGGTTCTGGTTATTACAAATAATGCTGCTATGAACATAGTTGAACAAATGCTCTTGTAGTATGATTGAGCATCTTTTGGGCATATTTCCAAAAGTGGAATTGCTGGATCCTGAGGTAGGTTTATTTCCAATTTTCTGAGAAACTGCCACACTGATTTCCAAAGTGGGTGCAAAAATTTGCATTCTCACCAGCAATGGATGAGTGTTCCCCTTCCTCCACATCTTCTCCAGCATAAGCTATGATTAGTGTTTTTGATCTAAGCCATTCTGACAGGTGTAAGATGGTATCTCAAAGTTGTTTTGATTTGCATTTCCCTGATAGCAAAGGAAGAAAAACATGTCTTTAAGTATCTTTGGACCGTTTGAAATTCTTCTGTTGAGAATTCTCTGTTTAGTTCAATACACCACTTTTTTAAATTGGGTTATTTAGAATTTTAGTGTATAATTTCTTGAGTTCTTTATACACTTTGGAGATCAGTCCTTTGTATGATGTGGGGTTGGGAAGAGTTTTTTCCCATTCAGTAGGGTACCTTTTTGTCTTATTGACTGTGTCCTTTGCTTTAAAGAAGCTTCTCAGTTTCTTGAGGTCCCATTTATTTATTGATATTCTTATTGTCTGTGCTACTGGGGTTATATTTAGGAAGTGGTCTCCTGTGCCCATGTATTGCAGTATACTTCCCACTTTCTCCTCTATCAGGTTCAGTGTGGTCAGATTTATATTGAGGTCTTTAGTCTATTTGTACTTGAGATTTGTGCATGGCAACAGATATGGATCCATTTTCATTCTTCTACAGGTTGACATCCAGTTATGCCAGCACCATTTGTTGAAGATGTTTTCTTTTTTCCGTTCTATCTTTTTTGCTTCTTTGTCATAAATTCATAGGAGTGTGAGTTAATATCCAGGTCTTCAATTCAATTCCATTGGTCAATGTTTCTGTTTTTATGCCAATACCAAGCTGTTTTCATTACTGTAGCTCTGTAATAAAGCTTGACATCAGGGATGGTAATGCCTCTGGCAGTTCCGTTATTATACAGGATTGTTTTGGCTATCCTGGGTTTCTTGTTTTTCCATATGAAGTTGACTATCATTCTTTCAAGGTCTGTGAAGAATTGTGTTGAGATTTTGATGGGGATTGTATTGAATCTATAAATCGACTTTGGTAAGATTGCCATTTTTACTATGTTGATCCTTCTTATTCAAGAGCATGGGAGATCTTTCCATTTTCTGGTATCTTCTTTAATTTCTTTCTTCAAAGACATAAAGTATTGTCAAATAGATCTTTCATGTCCTTTGTTAGTGTTACTCCAAGATATTTTATGTGGTTTGTGGCTATCGTGAAAGGTGATGTTTCTCTGATTTCCCTCTCTGCTTCTTTATCCTTTTTGTATAGGAGGGCTACTGATTTTTTTAGTTGATCTTGTATCCTGCCACTTCACTGAAGGTATTTATCAGCTGTAGAAGTTCTCTGGTAGAGTTTTTGGGGTCACTTATATAAACTATCATATCACCTTCAAATAACAAAATTTTAACTTCTTTTCCAATTTGAATCCCCTTGATCTCCTTATGTTGTCTTATTGCTATTGCTAAAACTTCAAGAACTATGTTGAAGAGATATGGAGAGAGCAGACAGCCTTGTCTTGTTCCTGATTTTAGTGGAATCACTTTGAGTTTCTCCATTTAATTTGATGTTGGCTATTGGCTTCTTGTACATATCAGAGTTTCCTTGGCTTGTGTTTTCTTTATTACCTCTATTTCAATCTTCAAATCTTGAACTCTTTTCTTCAACTGTTTGATTGCATTTTCTTGGTTTTCTTTGAGGGATTTATTAATTTCTTCCAGCTTTTTGCTTGTCTTCTTCTCCATTTCTTTAAGAGAGTTTTTCACTTTCTCTTTAAAGGTCTCCATCATTTTCACTAAGTTACATTTAAAAGTTGTTTTCTTTTATATCTTCTGAGTTAGGATAATCAAGTCTTCCTGTTGTGTGTTTACTGGGTTCTGGTTGTACCATGTTGCTTTTTAGGATGTTGGAGGAGTTCTTGCATTGATGCCTTCCCATCTCTTCCTTCAACTCTTATGTCTACAAGAATTGGTCTTCACAGAGCTCACAGGGAATGGCATATTGGGGGCAGGGTAGATGGCTGTCTAGCAGACAAGCTCCCTGCTGGCTCTTCTGTCCACCAAGTATTGGTCTCCACAGAGCTCCCAGGGAATGGCATGCTGGGGGCAGGGTAGATGGTTGTCTATCAGACAAGCTCCCTGCTGGCTGCTAGGAATGCCAAAGGTACCTGGAAAGGGAGGCCCCTGGCCTTTCTCTCTCATGGAGGTGTTAGGGAGTGAGGGAGTCAACTTAATAAAATCTTTAATGAAGGAGTAAAGTAATATAAAAATAAATAAGCCATGTAAAGATGGGTGATACACAGGGTGCCTGAATCCTGCATGGTGCTTTTTTAATTTTAATTTTTAAAAAAATACTGTTGAATGAATAGCAGCTGCTGAGAGACACTGGATTACGAAAGGGACTGTTGTATTAAAATCAACCTATATATTTTAGACATGTCTTGGCTTTAGAATAGAAGTCAAGAAATGTGTTGCATTGGTGAAGAGGTTATGCCTTTTCTCCACACAGGAAACAAAAAGTTATAGTTCTCTTCAAATTTAATGAAGATCAAATTTGATTGAGTGAGAACTCCTGAGAATCTTGGCTATAAACATGAATATAGAAACCAAGACAGACTACAGGACAGGTGAAATATATGCTGATCCCTCTACTGTGGAAACAGGTCTGAGACTGGATGAAACATTGTTGACTACAGAGTCCTCATGGCTTATTATTGCATGTCATCCTTTCACATGGATGGATAAAGATTTATATTACAGTTTGTTTATTCAGGCCAAATAGACTTATAAATTACAGATGCATTTACCTGCTCAAACATATAACAAAAAATCTTTAACTGACTTGTACACACACTGCAAATTCCATACTTGCATCGATGCAGACATATATGCTATTTTTAACATATTGAGTGTTTTCAAGAATAAAAAGTGTACTAAACACCAGTGAAGACAAGTAGCCCAGGTGATCCAACCTCTTCAAATGTGTCTTTTACAATTTACTCAAAACACTGCATCCAGAAAAATTTCAAAGCTGCTAGCTGAGGTGTTCCAGCATCACAGATTATCCAGACAAGACTTCAGATAAACTCCACAAATTCCCTTTATATAGAGACTGGACAACAAGTGATATAGCTAACTCTCCAAGGACTTGATCAGTATCCCAATTTTCCCAGAGTCCCCTGAAGATGTCATCACCTGCATACTTCAGAAAGCAGTCTAGGAGACACAACACCCACATTACCAAGGGGTGTGCCACTGGATGGTGGATTAAGGATATTTGTAATCATTTGGGGGGGTTGATTGCAAATTGTTATTAGTCACATACAGGCAAAAAGCTGAACAAAAGAGAGTAGATTCAGGGATCTCTTTCTGGAAGATGAAAAGGTGATATAGTATAGAAATAATGGGATAAAAGAGTAGGTTGTTGAGCCTACTTTTGAAAAACTACTGGTCTCAAATATTTTATGTTGGTATTGATTTTTGTATATTGATACAAATTTAAGGTTTTTTTCTAACATATTGCCTATATTTTCCTATTCTTGTTTAAGGTGTTATATCTATGCAACTCATGAGAAATGTAAAAACACCTCTGAGATTCCATCTTACACCTGTAAGAATGGCCAACATCAAAAACACTGATGCCATCTTATGCTGGAGAGGTTATGGGGGTAAAGAGAACACTCCTGCATTGCTGGTGGGAGCGCAAACTGTTTCAGTTCCTTCGGATATCTGTATGGTGATTTCTCAGAAAATTAGGAAACAACCTTCCTCAAGACCCAGCAATACCACTTTTGAGTTTATACCCAAAGGATACTCATGCATACCACAAGGACATGTGCTCAACTATGTTCATAGTAGCATTGTTTGTCATAACCAGAACCTAGAAAGAACCTAAATGCCATTCGACCAAAGAATGGATAAGGAAAACATAGTACATTTACACAATGGAGTACTACAAAACAGAAAAAATAATAACATCCTGAAATTTGCTGGCAAATAAATAGATCTAAAAAACACACTGTTAAGTGACCCAGAAAGATAATTAACACATGTGCTCACTTATAAGTGGTTTTTAAACATAAAGCAAAGGGAACCAGCCTACAAATCACAATCCCATATAACCTAGACAACAACGAGGACAATAAGAGAGAAATACATGGATCTAATCTACATGGGAAGTAGAAAAAGATGAGATCTCCTGAGTAAATTGAGAACATGGGAACAATGGGAGAGGGTTTAAGGGGAGGGGAGAGGAAGGGAAGGGAGCAGAGAAAAATGTATAGCTAAATAAAATCAATCAAAAAATTATTAAAAATAAAAATGTAATGTATAATAAAGAAATAGAGGTTATTAGTCATCTATAACAATCAAGTTACAGCCATGTTAAGTATTTTTTAGGTCAAATAGATAATGTTTTAAATAGATGGTCTCCAAAACCTTTAGAAACCTGTAGTATGTGGCATTTAAAAAGTCTTGCTAAAGGTGAACCCAAAGAAAAACATACATAGATCCTCCTGGAAATTGGAAGCAAACAAGATTGCCAGGCAAAAATTGAAAGCACGGGGGTGGGGATAGGGGAGAAGGTAGAGATGGGGGAATAGGGGAAGGGAAGGAGGAAAGAGAAGAAAGAAGGGAAGGGCTGGGGAAAGCTGGGGGGAGAGGGAGGGTGGAAATGGAGGAAGGGTGGTTATTGGAGAAGGGAATAAGTCATTTTAGGTTTGGCAAGATACTTGCCTCTAGAAGGGATCCCAGATGTCCACAGAGGTGTTCCCAGCTAGGTATTTGGGCAGCAGAGGAGATAGTGCCTAAACTAGCCTTGTCCCATAGTCATATTGATGAATATCTTGATCATCACCATAGAAATGTTGTCAGATGGATGGAGATAGAGACAGAGACCCACATTCACATCAGAGCAAGATATTGAGTTCCCAAGGTGTAGTCGAGAGCAGAAGGTGGGAGAAGATGAGCAAGGAAGTCAGAACCGCGAGTGGTTGGTCCACCAACTGAGATAGTGTGGTGTCTCACCAAATCCTGCTGGACTGAGACTAAAGGAGCATATGACCAAACCGGACTCTCTGAATGTGACTGCCAATGGGGGCAAACTGAGTAGCCATCGATAATGGCACTGGGACCTATCTCCTCTGCATGAATAGGCTTTTTGGGAACCTATTCTATATGGATGCACACCTTCTTGGGCCAGGATGGAGGGGGGAGGGTCTTGGACTTTCCACAGGTCAGGGTACCCTGCCCTCTCTTAAGGAAAAGCAGGGGGAGGGAGGAGGGGTAGTGGGAGAGCAGGAGGAGACTGGGAGAAGGGGAGAAAGTGTAAATTTTTGAATGAAAAAAATATAAAAAAAGGAAAAAAAAGTCTTGCTAACATAATGCTTTTCATGACAGCACAATTTACGTCAGAGAAGATGATGGACATCTAAGAAACTCTGTATGGAGTTTTCTTTTAGTGTGGCAAAGATAGCCATTTTAACAAGAAACTGCCCTTGCCTCAACTGCTGGCAGTATGCTGGCCAAATTGTACAAGTGGAGTACAAAATTAAGTGACTACCAAACTTTATTAAGACAAGGTAGGACAGTTCTTCAATATTCCTGCCTCATATAAAAGTCTGTCAGATTTTCTTGGCCTGTAAGGCAAAGATGGGTGCTCCAACATTTCCAAGGAACCTTGGGTGACTGTCGAGGCAGCCTGATGTCTCTAACATTTCTATAGTTTCAGAAGTTGCTTACTCTTCACTTCCTTTTTACTCAATATTATATCCTTCTTGGGTCTCATGGATTTGAAGACAAGATATTTATAGTTATATTTTACAGTTTTCCTTGTTACTAAATTTATAAAAGAAACTTAAATAAGAAATTTTATATATATATATATATATATACATATATGTGTACATATATATAGTTGAGAGACTAGTAACTTAAATGCTTAAGGTCTTTAGCTAAGAGAATGTTTTACTTTATGTGTTTATTTTTCAAACAATTTTTCTTATTTTACATACCAATCCAGTTTCCAATCTCTCCCCACCTTCTGGTTACCCTACCTTCCCCTCCCATCCTATTTCTATCAACTACTCTAAGAGGGTAAGGCTTCCCATGGGGAGTCAACTAAGTCTGGCAAATTACTTTGAGGCCAATTATGATGGCCCTCCACCTTATATCTAGGCTGACAAGGTATCCCTCCTAAGATAATGGGCTCCAAAAAGTGAGTTCAAGCACAAGGGATAAATCCTGGTCCCACTGGCAATGGCCCCACAGACTGCCAAAGCCACACAACTGTCACCCACATACAGAGGGAGAAAATGTTTTGTAATCTAAAGAGATAGTTTGGGGTTGGTAATATAAGTAGGATAAAACAGTAAATTAGGTACAAACTTTGGGCTCACAAAGATAGGATAGACAATGAAATATTTTTTTCTAAATTTGCCAAATACAGATAGACTGGACATTGTAAATACATTTCTTCCTTAATAATTGTCCTTATGTATATAATTTTACTGTATTAGAGTTAAACCCTCTTCTTTTAACTTAGACAAAAAGGGAGAAATGTTGTGAGATATTTGTGCACTGTATGAAAATGTATTGCTGTGATTGGTTAAGAAACTTAAAAGCCAATACCTAGGTGTGAGATATCGACAGGATTTCAAGACAGAGAGAGAACTCTGGAAAGAAGAAGGTGAGTTATCAACCAGACATAGAGGAAGTAGCATGGGTAGTATGGAGGGATGAGGTAATGAGCCACACAACAGAGCATAGATAAAAATAAATGGATTAATTTAAGCTATAAGAGCTAGTGGGACAAGCCGGAGCCAAGACTGAGCTTTAATATTTAATGTCTCCATGAGTTATTTATAAGCTGGCACCCAAAGTCCTTCTACATGATTCCTCTATTTAAGTCAATGGTTCACTTAACTTCCAGTTTTCTTGGCTGTTAGATATATAGGGAAAAGAGGAAAATGATGGTGACCATAGGTCTTAATGAAAATAGGTAGTCAGAGACCTGAGAACTATGACGTTTATCCCGTCTCTAAAATTACTCTAATATAAAAAAATATTTTCTTGTTAAATTCAATTTAACCTGAAAATTGCATTAACCAAATTGCCATAAACTTTCTGATGATTGCAATTTTACCCTGTTCATAAAACATATCCATGCCTAGTTATGATATAAAATTATAGGAAATAAATACATATGCATTCACAGAATATGAATTAGTTTTTAAGTCTCTTGCCATAGTCAGAATATATTTTCATTCAAAAATCAATTTTATAAACTCCCAAATACATTTTATGAATTACTAGGTCAATCTCAGGAATTTCACATTCTAGGCAAGAGCTCTATCACTAAACTACACCCCCAGTCCTTAATCCTTTTGTTTTATTTATAGAATAAAATAAATAAATACTGTGTTCCAACTGGCTTGGAATTCATCACCCTTCACTTGACTCAACCTCCTGAGTAATTAGGATTGCTCTTATGCACCACCATGCCTGGCTCAGATTCATACTTCTCTCTGAACTTATGAGTTTTGTGACAATGAGCTATATTCTCATTCCTTTTAAAGAGATAATATTTTTATCAACTCTTTTGAAAATTCATGCAATTTATTTGATCATATTTACTTTCTCCTCTAACTCCTCCCAGATCCATCTCTACCTCATGGTCTACACAACTTTGTGCTCTCTCTTGCTGAGGGAGCTTGCTCACTCTTGCCTTCAGCCAATGACTTTTAAGATACCAGCCCACTGGGGTGTGGTTTTCATTTAAAAAAAAAAAAAGCCGCAGCAGCTCTCAGCTCTCTCTTGCTTCCAGCTTCCGTGCTGACTGCTAGACTCGGTTTCCTATTTGCGAGCAGAGGATTGTGGTTTGGGACATTGATCTGTAAGTTTTATCCCCTCCAATAAAATACCCCTTTTAAATCAAACTGGTGTAAGATTGTCCTGCAGCATTATCTGGCGCCCACGTGCC
>JAQHUG010000052.1:3994329-4008719 GCA_028555095.1 Dicrostonyx torquatus
TTTATGTCCAATGTCTGTTCCCATTGTATATAGTTATTTTAGAGCTAGATTGATCTTATTTAGACAAAAGGGGGAGATGAAGGGGTGTGGTCTTCACCATTTTGGCTTGTGACCACGCCCCGCTGCCACCCCTCAATTAATTAATGGGGCTGGACCACCAGATCCTGAGAGAGGTATAAAATGGCAGGCCCACGTGGGAAACGCTCTCTCTGTGCGGATCGCCGACCTGCCTACTTCCATGGAGGAGCTCTATTGGGTATTGTAATCTGTGTGTATTTTGGTCTTTAATAAACCTGTGTGTCTTGTCACAGACATCCATTTCACAACCTTTTGTTAGAAGGCACTGCATTAAGTAACAACTGAGGTTTTGCTTCTTGTTATCATTTGTATAATCCTTCATATTATCACTGACTAGTTATCAAAGAGATTATGTGCTGTTATAGTTTTATGATAGGAATTTTATGAAAGATCTGTCTTTCTTCTTGCATTACCTTTGCGTTCACAAAGCATTACAAGTGCGTTGGCTTCCCAGATTTCTAGCAGGAAAGCATAGTTATATAGAAATACAGTCTTTCCATGGTTCTATTTGTTAATCATCTTGGATGTGATCAGTTTATAACTAAGTCCTGTAAGAGTTTAATTAGTATGGCTCTAACCAGTCACCATGCTGATCTCTGAAATTCAAACGAAAATGAGTTTCAGGACTAGGAGTTTGAACCCTCTATCTTGGGGCTCTAGGCTGAGCACTCTTAGAAACTCAGCTCTTCTTTTATATTCCACTAATTTAAATCTTGCTAAAGCAGAATCTCAGTTCTGCTTTAAATGATATCTTTCTATGCACAGGGCCAATAAAAAGCAGAGCCCATTCATTATTTAACTATTTATTTCGACAGCATTATTGTGAGCTGCTCAGGTGTTCCAGCCCGCTGCACCAGTATACCATGCAAGCACAAAGGAGGGGAAAAGGATAATGACTTACACCTGAAAAGTGCTGTAAAATCTATGGGGTGCGACATGGAGATCACTTTGAATTACCTTTCCATCTGGCAGGAGAAGCAGGGCCTGTTTAACACTATTGCACCAATTTCTTCATGGTGCTTTTCATGAAAGTCTGTATGAGCTGAGTCCTACCTAGGCACTGAAGAGTGCTGCACGGTTCAGGTCACACGTGCATCTCTTTATAATATCACCATATTTTAACACTCCAGGATTTGTCTGTGATGGCAGGGGCTAGGGGAGAGGAGCTTATTTGTAAGTCAAAAAACCTGGGTCATTTGCACAAAGATGGCTGCATTTTCCATGAATTAAGTATTACTACCAAAATTACTACCAAAATTAAGACTTCTCTCCTGGTATGGCGTGCGTTATACTTTCAAGTTGCAAATCAGGATTAACTAAGCTGTGGAGGAGTAAGCTCTTAGGGAAAAAAAAACCCACAAAGTTTTATTTTGCTGTTCTAAACGGTTACAGGATCAGCCAAGAGACAGGAAAGGCAAGTGAGTACTTCCCTGGGGGTGAGGAGGGGCATGAATACTACAAACCTAAGCATCATGACTTGTCCATGTCCAGGCAATCTCTGACTTCATGGCGAAGCGTTGATCAGTAGTTAAGCTGTTTTCTAGGAAAGAAAGCACAGTCATGGGTTTGTTTTTATTTGGTATCTAGTGCATTTTGGAAAAACAGAACTGTGTTTTCTTAAGAATCTCTCCTTCCTTCTCTCCCTCTCTAACTCTCTGCCTTTCTCTTTTATGTCTTTTTTTCTTTCAGTTAAATCTGCACCACCTAGCTCATCTTCAGAGCTGCAGGGAAGATTTGATTTCTCCCCACGCAGACTTAGTAAATTCTTTCATAATTCTTAAATTCTCAGGAATACTTCTTCCACTTGCTTTTAGATAAGAGCAAAGTTCCTGTTTTATTGATCTAAATGGGGCTTGGGAAAACATTTAGTGTTTAGCTAAGCCAAAGATTACTGTTCCAATCTTCCAGGTTCCCGTCTCATCCTAGACATTCACTTCTTTGAATTCTTTCTTAACTGATTTCACTCGAGTGCAGATATGGATTTGCAAATGTCATATTGCCTTAACATCTCTTTATTCCTTCTCTTTCATTGTCCAGAAAAAATGTAAGGAAATATGGTCTTAAAGATATATATGTCTTCTCTACCTGCTCCAGTAGGAAATATGTAACATTTGCTAATGCAATTTAGTATCAGCTAACCTTTGCTCAAATACTAGTTTTAATATCTTCTCTGGCCTCCAGTACCATAATCTTTAAAATGGAGTTCCACAACAGTCCTCTCTCTTAAGCTTGCTTATACAGACATACTGAGCACTCGCCTATGCCAGAGATTTTGCTCAGACCTTAGCCAGATTTAACTCGGGATGTTCCCTAATAGCTTTGAGATAGGGATTTTAATTATTCCTGCTTTGCAGATGGGGGAACAAGAGATAAGAAAGATTTTATTTAAAGCCAGAAAAGTTACCAGTGCTGCAACGGAGGATACTTTGGTGAATTAGGGTGACAGATGGGGCTTGGGTTCTTATTCTAAGTAGTTACTCCTAACTGAATCCTGCCCACATCTTGGGATGTTATCATCACCCAGCAGGCTGCATGAATCAGGCAGACTTCAGTGGCAAATGTGCTGATGCATGCCCTAGGACATTTTAATGAGCATCGATCCCTTCCTGGTCCAATAATTATCTCACAAGCTAGGCAATCATTTAGAAACAGCTCCTCCCTTGCAAGAGGATGAGTGAAGGGGCAATGTTGCACAATTCATTTTCCCTTCGAAGAAGATTTTGGACAACAAAGGAGAGAGTCTCACATAATATCTCTCCTAGCTGGTTTTATTGTGTCAGGAGAAATACTCTAGAATCTAAGTAATAAATTGAATTGTACCAGGTGACCTTACAGAATCACTAGTGACTGCATTTCTAATTTTTTTTCGAACTCAGAGAAAGAAATTTTATTACTGAAGAAACTAGTCCTCTTTGGCAGTCCTGCAGAAGGTTCATTATTACTCCTGGCCCTCCCTCTTATGGCACATGGTGGATCTATTTCTGTACATAGGCAGGGATATTTTTTATTTATTGTTTCTTTTTCATGCTGTTATTATTATTATGTAGACTTGTATATTCAGAGGAATTAGCAACTAAGACAAAGAGGTATACAATATGTAGCACATAAATGGTGATAAATAACAGCCTGTATAAATCACAATGTCCTTAATATATACACTAGTAAGAATTGATAGTGACTTGACAGATACTGGAGAAATAAACCAACATGATAAATGCAAAGATCATTAACTTCCATTCAGTCTGTGAACTACAATATCACTAAGAAATTTTCTCATGTCTAATAAATTATAATATTTCATGAAGTGTTCATTATATCAATTGTTAAATAAATTGTTCCATTTGCCTGAGAAAAATTGGTATGTGAAATAGAGAGTTGAATCACTGTTATATAAGAGTCACTGTTAAATATTTCAAAATATCCTATACACTAATTCATTCCCTGTTCAGACCCAACTGTGAATAGCTGTTTTCAGGGCATAAGTTCTAGACAGTGACAAACCCATAATTTCTTTGATGCAAAGCAGATCAATTGTAGGCTTTCCGTATTGGTTTGAATATTTAATGCATCCATCAATGCTTGTAGTTTACCGTTCTCAGAGCTTTTCCTTGTTTAGATAATTAGCTCACAGAATCACAACCAAAGGACCCTCAGGATATTGTCCAAACCAACATAACACTGAGTGGGAGACCAAGATCCTTTCCCCTTCCCAGAAATCTCTGCTCCAGCCCGGGAGGAGACAACAGGGGCTTGTCCAGCACCTTGTGGTGCTGAGTGGTTGGGCCCGATTATCATGAGCTAATATAGGTCTAGGGTGGGGTATAGAATAGAGAGAAATAGAATAGTTCATGTCTTGCAAAGAGCGCCAAATCCAAAGAGGTGAAATAGATGAAAAATGGGCCGAGGTGAGTGGCCTGCTTACCACCTGGGAGCCATGGTGATTTCTGGGCCTGGGCTGCTGCCAAGGGTCATTTCTGAGCAGTGGCCCTGATGCGGATGTGGCCTGTGTTGATGACTGTGGCTCCCATTACCACCCGCAAAAGGATAGGAGTGCAAAGAGTGGGCCCCACCCCTCACTAAGTGCAACACTAGCTCTGTCCTTTACTTATTGCAGCATGGGAGAGAGTGGGTCGTGAACCTCACCTGGGCAGCACAACAGAGCTGACCCTGTTGGCAGGGATCCAGATGAGCTGGCCCTCAGGGTATAAAGTGGGAGAACTGGTCCCACACACCTTGTCTGCCATATAGAGGTGTGGGGGAAGGACAGATGCCCTTGGCCCTCAGTATCTGCATCAGGCAGGGAGCTGATTGGCCCCTAACCAACTGCAGCATTGGGGAGAGTAGGCCTTGCAACACAGTCGAGCAGACCCTGCTGGTGGGGGCACAGGTGAGCCAACTCTCAGGGCAGGAGATTAGCAGAGCTAACCCCACTACTCATCTGTGGTGTGGTGGCATGGCGAGAAGAGATGCCACCCTTGCCCTTTTCAACCCTTGCTTCTTGCAGTAGAAGGGAGAGCAGACCCCTAGTCATGAGAGTGGAAGACCTGGCTCTGCCCCCTCATCTGGGCAACACATTAGTGCTCACTCTGCTGTCAGGGATGTGAGTACCCTGCCGTGAGGTCATGAGAGTAGGAGAGCCCCTACCCTTCTTGGGCCATGTAGTGGCTAGGGCAAGGCGAAGATGCCTAGTGCCTTCACTTCTCGCCACTCATGACAGGCAAGAGAGCTGGCCCTGCCCTTACCAGCTGCAGCACTGAAGAGAGAGCCTGCCCTGCACCTCCCCTGGGCATACAGTAGTGCAGACCCACTGACTGGGGCTCGGGGGAGCTGGTCCTGAAAGATTGGGCATAGGCGTGAGAGTACTGCTCTGCCCCTCGTCTGCAATACAGTGCTGTGAGTGAAGCACAGAAGCCTCCCACTGCCCCTCACTGCCTGCAGCAGGTGGAAGATCTGTCCCTGAGGTCACAAGGGCAAGAGAGGTGGCCCTGTCTCTCAGCTGAAGCACTCAGCAGATTTGCCCCTGTGCCTCACCTGGACAACACAGCAAAGCTGGCCCTGGTGGTATAGGTGTAGGTGAACAGGCCCTGAGGGCGCGACAGCAGGACAACTGGCCCCGCCCCTTGATGCTTACTGCATAGAATAAGCTAGCTGGGGCAGTGCTGGAGAGATATGGAGGATGCTGGTGGGCTGACCAACCCAGCAACCAGCCAGGCCTAGAACCAGGGCTATGAGTTGACCCATCTCAGCATCAATCCCATCTATAATCTACCAGAGCATGTGAAGGGGCTGGTCCTGCAGACCCAAGTTTCAGGATCTCCATGACACAGGACAACAACAAGATATCCAAGAGAAGTTCCAGTGAGGGCCCAATATTGATAGTGCAGCAGAAACCAGAGTCCAGACAAATAGCTTATTGCAATGAATACTTTCAAGCAAGATGTATGGTCTAAAGATATACTGTGTGACTCACTGGGTCACACTATAGTTCCCATGATGAGTTTCTTTCCTTTTAAGTTTCATTTTGTTCTATCTTGGAGGAGGAAGGTTGCAATGGAAGAGTGGGAGCAAGATGCATAATGTGAAATCCACAAAGAATCAATTAAAAGTTAAATTAGAAAAAATAATTCAAAATGGAACAACAACAACAAAAGAATTCCTCTAGGGAGTGCCATGAGCTTCACCCTCGCCGTAGGCTTTAGCCCTATGAGATCAGCATCCAGGCACCTGACATGTTCTTGATGACTCCCTGTGAACAGAGGAGTGAGTCATAACGATGCACACTTCTTCAGTATTTGTGTCTCAATATGAAGTCCAGCTAGAGAAAAATTCTCTGGAACATTAAAATGGGTTGTCCTAGCACTTAGACTGCCTCTCGATTGTGAGTTAGATGAGTAAGGATAGCTCAGAACATGTTCATTATTTTAGAGCGGCAACCAGGAAAAACCTTATTGATCTACCTTTGTTTTCCACAAAGAGTGGTGATTGTGATTGCCTTCTGTCTGCAGAGATAGCCAGCATTAGACAGGCCTTAAATTTTTTTCTTGCTCCAGTTTTAAATGAGAAATACTTAAAGGCATATCAATGAATATTCTTAATTCATTAATTTAATACCAACCTGACAAACATCAATTTATTATTGTAAAGTGGGCACAGATAAAGAGAAATGACATAAAAATCAGATATGGTATTTACTTTTCAGTGGATAGAAATTATCATATTTTACATAAAACTTTTAAAATAATTTAATTTTTAAAATAATTTCCTTAGAAATATATTTCTTTACACCACATGTGTGAAGCATGTTAGGGAAAAAGTCCCTGACAAAGTGACACTTGAAAAGAGCAGATAAGGGATGACTACTAATTAACCCGACAGTCAGAGAGACTAAAAGACATTCCAGAGGAATAATATGCTCTAAGTGGCTGAGATGCAAAGGCTAACAATGCATTCTAGGAATAGAAAGCTCAGTACAGCCAAGTCAAAAGAAATGTCAGACCCATGTGATCAGGCACACAGAAATTCCATGAACTTGCAAGTTATGTCAAGATTATTTTAAATTGATTTTTGAGTTATAGATCATAATAGTACATTCTTGTTGGACACAGTGTATGTTTTGGCATATACATACTGTATGTTGCCCACTTTGGGTTACTTAAATTGTCACTCACCTCAGACATATTAGAAAGCTTAAAACCCTTTCTTCTCCAGCTATGTTGCTATACAACAGGACACTATTAACTACAATTGCTGTCTGAATAACAGTATACAAGAGCATGGTTTTCCTATTGGCCACTACTTTGTTCCTACTAGTCAATCTCTCCATTGCTCTCCCAACCTCCTGCCCTTCTTCAACTCTGGAAATCACTATTCTGCCTCCATGAGTATGGGTTTTTATTAATCCAAGGTGGTGTATCATTTGAAGAATATTTTAGTAATCCAAGAATACATGGAATTTCTTTGTTATTGAAAATAGATTTTTTCAAACGGTATATTTTGATTATGGTGTCCCTGCCCCCAACTCTTCTCAGTTCCTTTCCACCTCCCCTCTTTTGCAGATCCACACCCTTTCTGTCTTTCATTAGAAAACAAACTGGCATCTAAACAATAATAATAAAATACAATAAAACTAAATTAAACAAGAAGAAATAAGACAAAGCAAATAAACAGAAGAAAAAGAGCTAAAGAAAACTGAGAAATACATATAGATAGACACAGTAACATCCACTTTCATTCACGCAGGAATCTCATGAAAACATCAAACCTGAAGCCGTAATTTATACAAAAGACAGCTGTGGATCAGAGAACTGATTTTGAAGCCTCCATGATTTACTTTAGAAATCAGTATACAATGTGTACATATCAATAACCATTGTCATGATGAAGAAAATAAGAAAAATTTCTAGAATTGTCACTATAGGAGCTCTTTGGTCATGTAAATCTGGTGGCTCCTATGATATCACTACAGTGTTTTTAAAATGTCTTTCTTGAGACTTGTCATCAGAGCCCAGAAAAGTCATATATTTCTCTCAGGTACTATCCACTTAATGTCAGTCTTCACTAGCCTGAACAATATCAGTGGGCTCATCTACCCAAAACTCATGTAGAACTAGCTTGAATTCCCATCAACTCATCTTATGTTGGCAGTGAAAATGTTTTCCTCTCTGCCCACAAAATTCCCTGTCCTGACGCTAATTTTGATCTATACTCTGTGCGGTATGACTCTTCTATGCTGTGGATCTATGTGTTTAAGGGAAACCTCAGGGTTGCACATATTTGCATTCTTCCTGGCTCTGAATACATACTGGGGACTCAGGAAATGTTAGTTTGCTAAGAACATGAAGTTATATTCATTTATCTTTAATTCACAATATACAGTAAAATATCTAAGGTGTATAATGTGTGCCCTAAATATAGAAACTGAAATAAAGGCCAGCTAGGTGGATGGGGTTTGGAAAGAATGTGGAGGGGTGGTTCTGGACTTGTGGGTGCTGAGAGGCCCTTTGAAAGAGGCAGTATCATAATGCAGCACATGCACTGTCTTTAGGTCAACCTGCAGCAGGACCGACATTCAGTTATGAGAACCACAAGGATGCATTTCCTGCGAATTAATTCACTACCCAGGACACAACACAGTTTGCACAGCCTCGGACTTTTACTTTGTATGTTTGCCCTTAGAGTACTTACACTTCATGTCTATAAAAACCAATACTAAGTCAGCGAGAGCTTGTAGAGAAACCAAACTAGGTAAATTATAGAGGCATTAAAAGACATCATAAAGATGAAAACTTCCATTTTCCACATTCCAATAAGCATAGCATCAATTAAAATCTCAAGGCCAAGAAACTCAGCCAAGTTACCCTCCAGATGGAATTTTTAATAAATTCTCTGAAGCCCTTAAAACCAGCCAAAGTAGGAAAAAGCTGTAAGGTATGAAGTTCCCCCAAAGAAACAGCAGTAACAGCACCAACATGTTTGGTTCCTAGATGTACATAAATCTACTTTTCTTGTTCTTTTATTTTGATCAACATTTACTGCATGTCTGCTATTTGCTGAGTGGGCCCCCAAGAAAATGAAGAAATACCCATATATATGCACACAAATGGATGTGCAAATACATAGACATACCAAGTGCTGTTAGAAGAGGGAAAGCAGTGTGATTGACAGTTACTTCAAGCCCTGAACAATAAATTAAATATGTCCCTCTAAAATCCATATGGTAACCCCATTATCCCCACAAGGCCTCATTTCAAGTAGTTTTAACAAACTGTACGTAATTAATTAATATTAGTCATAAAAGTATGGCATGGTGCCTGATCCAACATGACAGGTATCACATAGAGAAATGGGGAAGATATATTTATGACAAGAACACAACAAGAAGTTTGGGGGTGTTCTACAGACCACGGTAAGAAGAATCCAGAAGATAGAAGAGACCCTAGTGCCTTCACAAGACATGTTTCTCTGACGGCACCTAGATCTCAAGGCCATTATCTTCAGAAAGAGACAGACAGGATGTGTGCTTTTACAGAAGCACTGTTTTATGTCAGTTCTTTTTTTCTGTATCTCAAATTTTGTTTTAATTTTATATTTAAGAAAACCAACTGTTTTCACTTTACATAACAATCCCAATTCCCACTCCCTCCCCTCTTCCAATTCCCTCCACCTTCCTCTCATTATGTCAGTTCTTCTTCCCACTTCTTGTATGCATATTGATTCTATCAACGCTTTTCATTTTGAAGATGCTTGTGTCTTGTTTTGCTTTTATAATATCCTGATGTTTATTTTATACACATTTGTGTGTATGTGTGCTCAAACATGTTCATGATTTTTTTCGTCTTTGAGTGCCAAACTTGGGTGCCAGTCCTTACTCTATACTGTGTTTGAGGTAATCTGTTGGTTGTTCACCTCTACATGAACCAGAGTAGCCAACTTGAGATTTTCTAGAGATCCCGTCTCAGCTCCCATCTCTTCATAGGAACTCTGGGACTTCAGACACACAGTGTCACTTCAGATTCCATATGGGTTGCTGGGATTCAAATTCAGCTTCTCACAGATATCCAACAGACCATTTCCTCAGTCATCATTTAACAATTTTGAGGGCATTAAAGTAAGCACTTACTATCCTTCCTGCCTCCAGTGTCTTCATGAAGAGATACAGAGACTCTTTCTGGGAGGAACACAAAACAATACAGCAGGCCTCCTTTTGTATTGTAGGGATTCTTCAAATGCATACTTCAGGTAACCCATTGGAAAAAAATTTTAGGGAGGGGTTATACATAACAATAAATCATTTTTGATATCTAGTGATTTGAAGAGCACTTTGGGATAAAAGTGCCATAAATGATCCTAGGTATGAAATTGGATATTTTTTCAGTTTTTCCTAATGTAAATGACTATGTGATCTTTAACAAAAAAAAAAAAAAAGAGCATGCTTGAGCTGGAGAGATGGCTCAGTCATTCAAAGCTAAGCTCACAACCAAAAAAAAAGAATAAAGAAAGAAAGAAAGGAAGGAAGGAAAGAAGGAAGGAAGGAAGGAAGGAAGAAAAGAAAGAAAAGAAAAGAGCATACTCACCGAATTTGTCCTGACTTGAAAGCAAACTCGTAGACTACTAGTAATTGTTAAAAGCAACAGTAAAGTATTGAGTTAACTCCTTTTTTTAAAATGGATTTAAAATTCTAACAACCAAAAGGTATAATATAAAAGTTAATATAAATAGGTTTCTTTGAATAAAGGTTAAAGCTTTGTCGTTTGTTGTAAATACTAGCTTTGGGGTTGTGTGTGGGGGGGTGTGGGGAGGTTTAAATTCTTTCAGTGGGTGAGGGCTAGCAATCAGAGGAGAGGTGACAGAGGGAACTGGGCAGAAAGGTCAACCAACGCATGCTGTGCAAACACGAGGACCTGAATTCATATCAGTGGAAAAGTTTGGCATGCTGACAGCAGGTCACTAACCCAAGATTTGTAATGTGAGAAAGATGGGAGGATCTCTGGAGCAAGTTCAGGTTCAGTGAGAGATGCTCCCATGGGAATAGGGCAGAAAGTAATAGGGCATGGCATTGAAGGTCCTCCTCCTCCTGCCTCTGTGTGTATGCACAGTGATATAACAAATACATGCATGCACACACACATACACACAAATATTTTTCAACCATAGACATTTAAAACTTTCTAAAGAAGTAAAATTGTAATATGGGATAGTTTTAGCTAAAAATCAAGCACTGTGTATTTTCTCTTTGGCGCTTCACCAATGATAAACTTTTCCAAAGCCATTTCTATCATCAAAGCATTTCATTGCTGTTTTCTGTTCATATTCCATTTTGGAGAGGGGAAAATAAATGAATAACATCCTGCTGAAACATGCCTCATATATCTGCGGTGATTCTGATCCCTGCTGTCCCCACCCTCCAAGCTGCCCCAGTTGTACTGATACTGATTTCCTATGAACTTCTCCCCACATCATGCTTTGTGATGTGAATTAACTCACTTTTCAGTGGCATCCCTTTCTCCACCCCCTTATCCAAGTTCCTGTTGGCAATGCCCTCTCTCATCAAGATACTTTGCTTAGCCTTCCTGCCTAAGTACCCTCTGTTTCCTCTCTGTTGTTTGCTAGCCCTGTGCCCTGCCATTGTTTATTTCTCTTCTATATCTAAGCTTCCTCTGGATCACACCAGGTCTTACTTATTTTTTGAAAAGCAGGTTTTAACCCAACTGTAAGCCCTAGTGAAATAATGTGCTTTCAATATTAAAAGTATTTTAATACTTTTCTTACAAACAAATCTTTATTTCCTCCAAAGTTAACCATAGAGCTATCATATGACCTACAAATTCTATTAGGCACACACCTTAGAGAAATGAAGACACATTTTTATGAAAATGTATCTATAAAAATTCAGAGGATATGGATATACCCAAAATGTCCTTGAGTAGCATTGAAACAAATTCAGTGCTGTCATTTGATGGAACATTATTTGAGAATGAAAATAATGAAATGGTCTATGTGACAGCATAGGTGCTCAGAAATATGCTGGTAAAGGTGTGAAGCTGGTCCCAAATGATCATCTTTATCCAGTCGGCCCAGAAGAGGCCAAGTTGCAGTGATAGAAAGGGAGATGATAGCTCAGGAGGGACAGCTGCTTCTAAAGCGGGGAGAAAGTAATGTGGTTGATAGATTTCTTTGGAGAATGATAAAATGCTCTAAAATTATATTGATATACTTATGTTGAGACTACCATTGTGTCAGAACTATGTGTTTATAAATATATTTTAAAAACATTTAATACATAAGTACACTCACTTCGATCTGGACAATGTTTTTACACTCTTGGTGTGTGAGGTTCTTCTGTTTGTGTTGCTTTTCTTGGTTAAAGAATAAAGAAACTGCCTTGGCCTGTTGATAGGGCAGAACTTAGGTAGGTGGGGAAATGGAACTGAATTCTGGGAGAAAGAAAGGTAGAGTCAGAGAAACACCATGGATCCACCACCGGAGACATGATGAAACTTCGCTGGTAGGCCACAACGTCGTAGTGATACACAGATTAATGGAGATGGGTTAAATTAAGATGTAAGAGTTAGCCAATAAGAAGTTAGAGCTAATGGGCCAAGCAGTGATTTAATGAATATAGTTTCTGTGTGGTTATTTTGGTTCTGGGTAGTCAGGACAAACAATCGGCCCTCTGCAACACATTCTTATGTATACAGTGTTGGCCAGTTGGCACTGGATCACCAATTGGTCTGATCTTTCCTGGGAAACAGTACCTCCACCTTTCTGATAATTCATTGGTCGCCTGTAACTGTTGTGTAGGGTTAAGGCCTCTTGGGATTTACCACATCTATATTAACATGTCATGACTATTGTTTTCCTTGTTTGAACTATGTTTAGAAAGTCATGTTGGTGAGACTTTACACATGCATATAAATATATGTCTGTAACAACAAGTGATGAAAAGGGAGGTGATGAATTTGAAAATGAGCTATGAGGGTTATATGGGAGGGTTTATATGAAAAAAGGCAAGGGGGAAATGATACTATTATATTATAATCTCAAAAAATAAAAAAATAATTAGATAGACATATATGTGTCCTTTAAAATCATTATACACTCCAAATGAGTAAATAATATATGTTTCATATATCTTTCTCAAAAATAAATCTGTCTATAGTAGTCCCCCATGCCATTATGGCTTGAAGAGAAAATATCTAATTGCTAGCTAGTAGTTCTCTGACTTTGGTTTCTTTCTACATTAATTCATGACCTTTTACCTTTTCACTCTAAAGATACTTCATGACTTCTCTTCAGCACATTAGAATTGCTGACATGATGACTCTTGCACTCTGGGACCATCATTAAGTGCGTGGACATAGCACTCTGACACACTGACAGTTGATCCTGTAACCAAGACAGTTCCTAAGTGCTTAATGGGTAGCGGGAACAGAAGTGTGGATTGCTTGCTGAGAAGGACAGCACAGGTCAGTGTGAGATTTCATCATGCATCTAGTGCATGTGCACAATTTAAAACTGTGAAATATTTCTGGACTTTGCTCTTACTATTTTCAGGATATGATAGACTGCAGGCAAATTAAAAAAGAAAAAGTAAAGGATGATGAAGGCTGAATAAGGGGAGTAGAGTAGGTACATATGCATTTGAAACTCAAAAGAAATCTATCACATGTAATGAGTGCAGCAGTCTCTCCTCACATTGTACCATGTATGAAGGAGTCTAAGAATATGAACATGGAGACTTGGGAAACATCAGGTTTACAGTCATCAACTAAAACTACTCTGTGGTATTATAAAAGCATTTTACGTTAGGAAGCATTCCATGGACCTCATCAGATGGTCCCAAGGTCATCAGTTCAGGCATAACCAAGTAACGATATACAAATTTGTTTCTCTCCATGTCCTAATACTGGCCCAGGGCTCAGTGGCCAAGGGTTTACTCTGCCATAGAGCTTTCAGGGTTATGTTGTATTTGCAGAGTTATTAGCTTTTATGTTTTTCCTACATGGCCAAAGTGGCTAATGCTGAGTCAATTGACCATCATGGAACTTTTCCTCCTAACACAACCTGGGAAAGAGAAGAGTTAATATTTGTGCTTATTGAACAAAGTTTTAAAAGCAAATAAATAAATAAATAATGTGTAGATGAGCAAAGGCACCATGATAACTTGGAAAAGAAATACTTTCTTCTGTTATCCCCAGAAATATGTTAAGCAATTTCTACACAGTCCTTCCAATAACACCTTTAAAACAACATAAGAGAATCTATTGCTAAATATCAAAAAGAAACTGCTACACTGTAAGTATGAAAACAGAAAAATTAAGACTGACAGATAATTTTCAGTCATGACAAAAAAAAATTCACACATTCTAGGTGATTAACCTGAAGCAAATTAGGCACTAAGCATGTAGATCTTGGAGAACGTCCTTCCAGGATCTCACGAATCTCAATTTTTTGAGTGGGCCTGGTGCTGTGGGCCTTTCCACATACAACACTTCCACCAGGCACCAGAAAGATGACAAATGGTGATCAAAGAAACTACTGGTCAACAATGGCCCTATGCAGCCCACGTTTGTATATCTTCTAAATTAAAATGTTCTAATTGAAGATTTACTCATATCCTCTGTGATTATGGCTCCTTCTGCCTTGGACTGAGCTTACTTGGGGCTGGAGGGTGGACTTTTGTTGTAATTAGGTGGAGAGGAGAGGTGCAGGTTGTAGGTTCCCAGCTGCCTGCTCCCAAGCCCTCAGCCGCTGGCCCGCTCAGCGGCTGGCTGCACCCGAAATAACCACGTGACAAACTGGATTCATTTAAA
>JAQHUG010000052.1:4011474-4030172 GCA_028555095.1 Dicrostonyx torquatus
CGTGTTGTGTTCCCCAGCACCCAACTCCCAGCCCCCAGCCGCTGGCCCGCTCAGCCACTGGTTGCTTGCTTATGCCCAAAATAATCACATGAGACTGTATTCATTTAAACTCTGCCTGGCCCATCATCACCACCCTCTTCTTGGGTAGCCCTCACCTCATAAACTAACCCATTATAAAAGTCTGTAAGTCACCACGTGGTGACTTGCCAGAAAGTGGCTCGTGGCATCTGGCTCACTTCCTTCTCTCTTCCCAGAACTTCCTTTCTGTCTACTCCGCCCACCTAAGGGCTGACCTATCCTACAAGCAAGGCAGAGTCTTTATTTAACCAATCAAAGCACAGAAATACAGAAGACGGACCCTCCTACAGACTTTGATAAATGACCTGAGAAGCCTATCTCAGTTTCAGGCGGACCCTGCATGTGTTTTGGGGCTGTGCTTTGCAACCTCCTTCTAGTTTGCAGTGCTCAGCAGCATCGCTGATGACACACAAGGTTATTTCAGGTGACTGTGTTTACAGATCCTTGCTTGTCTTTATCCCTAAATTTCCACAAATCAGTATGACCAGAGAGCATTAGGCCCCTCCTTATGAGAACGGAGGGTTTATCTTCCCAGTCAAGACCTTTTACTAAGCTGTTAGGTTCTGAGGGGACACAGTGTTGTTAGGATGTGCTTGATCTCTTAGGAAAGTCTGTAATGTATAGGGGCTCTGTAGATACAAGTACTAAATAGAAAGTTTTTATTATATTTTAAAGAAACCCCCAAATATCTATCTTTTGGGAGAAGTACTCTGTTGTAAAGCAAACATCTGTAACATCACTCCCATGTGACAGTGATCCCTACACAAGCAAAAAATTGAATCCAGATGACATTAGGGGAAATGACTACTGGGAACTGAAGAAATCCAATCGTTTAAAGTCATGTGATGAATTGTTCCCAGTCTGAGTTCCCTTCGGGTATTAGATGTCTTGGGAAAGCCCCAGTTCATGGTGGCTGGAGTTCACACTGACAAGGCTGTCATGTTCATCGTACCATGCTGTGGATGGCAGCTTACTATGAGTGGCACCACCGTTGGGCAGGTGATCTTGTGCCATCTAAGAAAACAGGCTGAGCACACCTTGCAGAGGACGTCAATAAACTTCGTCCTCCTCCTCAGTTTATGCCTTCAGGTTCCAGCCTTTAAGTTCCTGCCTTGACTTTAATTTTCAAGAGGTCATAAAAGCTTTCCTCCCCAAGTTATTTTTGCTCATGATTTTTTACAACAATAAAAGAAACCCCGACTAGAATACTATTCGTTTCTCTCTCCCTATTTTTGGTAATATGTTATTTTTTTAGTTCTCTGACAATTTCATACATTTATACAGTGTATTTGATCATATTTACTTCTCCCTTCCTCATCAACTCCTATTGGTCCATCTCCACCATGTTCTCCTCCCAATTTCATCTCCTCCTTTATAACCTACTGAGTACAGTTAGTCCTATGAGTATGTGAGTGGATGCAGACTTATCTGCTGAAGTCTGGACAACTTACAAGGTGAAACAGCCTTGAAGAAACTGGCTCTCCTTCCCTTGAAGCCATCAACTGCCAATATCTATTCAGGTAGGAATGGGTTTCATGAGCCCTTCTCCTATCCGTACTGGAATGGTGCCTGGCTGTATCCCAGCTGCTGTGAGTTCGTGGCTGTAATAGCCCTGAAAACATTGCTTCACAGAATTTCTCTCCAGCAACCGCTCTTACAGTTTCTCCATCTTTTCTTCCATTATGTTTCCAGAACCTTGGAGGGAAGCAGTATGGTATAGATGTCCTTTGTAGTGACGGCACTTTACCATCCCTTATTCTCTACAATTAGACTAGTTGTGAGCCTTTGAGTTAACTACCAACCACTGCACAAAGAAGTTTTGCTAATCTGGGGATATACAGGTAAATGTTTAGAAGACAGTTTGGTTATTTCTGTGTGAATGAGTTTGTCCTCTTGTGTCTGTGACAGAATAGCTGCAGCAAATCAACTTACTGATAGAAGGGCTTATTTTAGTTGATGGTTTGAAAACCTAACAGTCCAGAGGCACCTCAGGCAGCTGCATTGTCTCTAAAGTCAGGAATCATAGAAAGACGAATGTTACTGCTCAGCCAGCTTTCTTCTTTTTATTTAGTCTGGAACCCCAACTCTTGATATGGTAACGTCCAAATTCCTGGAAAACACAGAGGTTTTGTTTCTATGGTGATTCCTACCATCAAGCTGGAAATGAAGATTAACCATCATACATTGCACAGATATTTTATATGTAAATATATAAAGCTATGTATTATTAAATATATTATACTATGTAAAATTAAAATAAAAATATGTGATTTTTACATTGCTCTTTTGCTATACAATGGATTTATTGCTATGCTTGCACTGCGATGAATATTAACAGTAAAACTCGCCACCATAGTGAGCCAGCTTCTATTCGTGAAACAACCAAATTGATAAAATAGTAGGGGTTGACCATGATGAGAGGTATTTTACACTTTTGTCAAGAAAATAATAACACAGAGTTGGAATAAATAACTTTAATTTACCAAAAGTAACTTGGGGAGGAAAGGGTTTATGACCTCTTGCAAATCAAAGTCAAGGCAGGAACCTGAAGGCATTAAACTGAGGTAGAGGACATCGAGGAGGAGTTCCTACACACTGCAGTTAAGTGATATAAAAATATTCCTTATTTCAGGTACATTGTATGACATTATCATGGTTGTTACTGAATTCCACATATAGCTTCAAATTAAATAATTTTAAAATTAGTTTAAAGAAAGAAAGTAATAAGAAACAAGGTAAGGCTTGTTTTATTTAATGGATTTTTCTTGAGCTCTACATTTTTCTCTGCTCCCCTCCCTGCCTCTCCCCTCCCCTTCAACCCTCCCCGAAGGTCTCTATAGTCCCAATTTACTCCAAAAATCTTGTCTTTTTCTACTCCCCATGTAGAATAGATTATGTAAGTCTCTCTTAGGGTCCTCATTGTTGTCTAGGTTCTCTGGGATTGTGGTTTGTGGACTAGTTTTCTTTGCTTTATGTTTAAAAACCACTTATGAGTTTTTAAACATAAAGCATATAACTGTCTTTCTGTGTCTGGGTTACCTCACTCAAAATAATGTTTTCCGGCTCCATCCATTTTCCTGCAAAATTCAAGATGTCGTTATTTTTTTCTGCTGTGTAGTACTCCATTGTGTAAATGTACCACATGTTCCTTATCCATTCTTCGGTTGAAGGGCATTTAGGTTGTTTCCAGGTTCTGGCTATGACAAACAATGCTGCTATGAACATAGTTGAGCACATGTCCTTGTGGCACGATTGAGCATCCTTTGGCTATATACCCAAAAGTGGTGTTATTGGGTTTTGAGGAAGGTTGTTTCTTAATTTTCTAAGAAATCGCCACACTGACATCCAAAGAGGCTGTACTAGGTTGCATTCCCACCAGCAATGCAGAAGTGTTCTCTTTACCCCACAACCTCTCCAGCATAAGTTGTCGTCAGTGTTTTTGATTTTGGCTATTCCTACAGGTGTAAGATGGAATCTCAGAGATGTTTTGATTTGCATTTCTCTGATGACTAAGGATGGTGAACATTTCTTTAAGTGTCTTTCAGCCATTTTAGTTTCTTCTGTTGAGAGATCTCTGTTTACGTCTGTACTCTATTTTTTTATTGTATTATTTGTTCCTTTGATGACCAATTTCTTTGTGTATTTTGGAGATCAGACCTCTGTCTGATGTGGAGTTAGTGAAGATCTTTTCCTATTCTGTAGGCTGTCACAAGACAAAACGAGACAAGGAAAGGCTTGTAATCAATGACAGAACATTTGTCGGAGAGGCTGGCATCACTGAAACATGAGTGGATAGAACAATAGGGGGAGGCAGATCTGTGAAAGGAAGAGCGGATAATAAAGTAAGTCTGCTGAGTCCTTCATGGCTTGGTCCTGGAAACATGACTGGCATGATGAAGAAATGAAGAAAGGACAGACACAGACATACAAACAGAACAGCTGGAATTGGGGGACTGGGTTCTCTCTAATGGAAGGCTCCTATGAGACACTGCAGGAACTCAATGCATTTGTTTGACATTTGAATGGAAGAGGTGAGTTTATTGCATCCAATTGAATAAGGAGACAGGTTTAGCTGGTCTCAGTATGCAGTCTCTGTACAGAAGCAGTCTCAGGTTACAGTCATCAGGTTGCGGTAGCAGGGGGTGATGGTTTCTGTATATTCTGTCAGCATTTGCACTCTGACCATAGAAAGGCTTTGTGGTATGTCTGAGCCTCTCTTTTGCTTTGCCACTCCTGTGTTCTGAGGCACAGAGGCTCTTGTCATAGCGGTAGTCATGTCAACAACACATTCACACAGTGCTTCCTTCAGTCTGTGCACATCCACGCGTGGCTTCCTCCAGTCCCCACATGAGCCTTTACAAATTTAGCCAGGAAGCAAGTTTTTTCTCCTCAGTTTGAGCCAATAAATGGCCTCTCCTTGGAGGACACAATGAGACTTTACTGTGACATGGTGTGTATTTTCCCTTCTCCATTCTGAAGCACAAACAGATCCATTGAGTAAGTTCATTAGAATCAGCAGAATCTTGATAGATGGGGCACCTTGGAGTTGCTGGGTATATTAATCAGGATAGATTAAGTTATTCTGCAGAAACAAGACATCAATATTTCAGGAGCTGGATTCAATAATAGTTTATATCTCATTCACTCCAGCTTTCCTGCAGCCATGGGAGGCATTCCAGAGTGTCTGCCTTCCTGTGCTACTTCTTCCATAATGCATTGGTTGTGTGGTGTTCTGTGTTAAGCCATTACAGCAGCACAAGCAAAAGGGATTACTGTCCACCCTGGAATTCACATTTGATTTGGAATACATTTCACTGAGCAGATGTAGTCATTTGGAAATTCTTAACTCTGAGAATCTCTGGCCAGATGAGGTTAATTGAATACTAATGGGAAATGCCATTATTTTGGCTTAGCCAAACAAAGGAGGGATGGATTAACTGTGTCTATCGACTTAAACCCCCAATTACCTTGCTCTGTAGTGCCTGGGCTGAAATGGATCTCTGCAACTCTACAGGAAAAAGTCCAACCTATGTTGCATGTCCATTGTCTCCTCGAGATTTTGCATTTCATCCATCCTCTGTTAAGAGTCATAAATTCCTTGTTGACTCCTGGTATATGAACTTTCACAATGCTTAGCATGAGTTAACATACATCACAAAATTATATCCCCAAAGAAAAATTGACCTGTCATGGCTCTGCCCTGCTCAAAGGTATTCTACTATTTAGGGCATCATCTAGGCCTCCATGTTTTTTATATGAAAGCAACTAAAACCCCGGTGATGGATGTATGATGGGGATAAGAGAGATAGGATTACTGAGGTAAATATGATCAAAGAATTTTATGTATTTATTAAAGTTATATATGCTAAAATACCTTAAAAGGGAATATTTTCAGCTACTCAAGGAGGACTTTTACATATACATATTAATTTGCTAAAAATTTTAAACATTTTCATAAATTCTGAAGAAAACTGGCTTATAAATAAAAATCTAAAGGTAATAACTCCACTTTTAAATCTGCAATTAGAAAAAATACTTTATCACTATTTGTATCTATCAATATATTTCATCTAAGAAGTAGCCTGGAGTAAAAATGAGGATTTAGTATTGAAAGAAGACGAGTTCTATTTGAGTAGTGAGAGTATAGAAGAGAGGAGCACTGGGAATGAATATGATGAAAATACCTTCAAAACATGGCTGAAAATGTCCCAATGAAACCCCTTGTCTTGCAGATTAGTATATGTGGGGATGAAGAGATGGCTCCGTGGGTCAAGCAGGGAACCACATGGGAAGAACCAACTCCCCTGACATCTACAGGTAAATATACACACATACAGACACACATACAAAACACACATATACAATAGACACATAAAACACAATACACTCAGATGCACATACATACACAACACACACACAAAACATACATATACAAACAAAACACACATATATACACATATACTTACACACACAACACATACATACATACCCAACACACATACATACACAACACAGAGATATAAATACACCCATGTGTGTATGCACAATAGATAAATAAATGTAATAAAAATTAATGTAGCCTAATAAAAAAGAGGAAAAATACACCCTGTGGCTAATTTTCATAGGCATAGGCTTTCAAGTTTGATTGATTTAATTGGATTTGAAATCAAATGTTTTCCTGTCACTAAAAATGGGATTTTTCAGAAAAAAATTTCTCTAAACAGAGTTTTCTTAAGAGTAAAAGAATTCTAATAACACCTTCTGCATGAGATTATTATAAAGACAGACACAATAATGTATGTGGTACCATAGTACCACAGAGACCCTACGAAATAGGAGTTGTCAATAGATTTATCTGTTCCCTTCCCTAGAGGAAGATCAATTTTATAAAGACTGTTTTATGGTTTCACTTGGTGTTTCATCTCCTAATCATAGTCTGTAAAGATAACATTAACATCCTAATGATGCCTGTTTTATATTTCAGTACCTGCACATGCATACAACACACACATTAAAATAGCAGTTAGTGAGCTGGGGTACCTTTTGCAAATTCATCTTTGTGTAGTTTATTCAACTACTTGTTTTGACAATTTATTGATAGTCAGTGAATACTCACAAAATTTAATGGCCTTTCCACTTCTTCTTCTGCAGGATTTCCCTGAGTTCTGAGAGGAGATATTTGATAGAGACATCCATTTAGATTCTCATAAGGTTTGCCTGTGGGTCTTTGTTTCTGTTTCTAGCTGCTGACAGAGTAAGTTTCCCTAATGATGACTAAATAAAGCACTAATCTTTTGGGATTGGAATCATTTTACTGATACTTTTTTAAAAGGCCAGTAGTGTTTGGTGTTACCTTAGGTCCCTGAGCTATCTAGCCTCTGGTTCTTGGTCACTCAAACAGTGTTGAGTATAGGTTCTGCCTTATGAAGTGGCCCTTAAGACAAATCAGACATTGATTGGCTATTACCACAAGTTCTGTACCATCATTGCCCTAGCATATACTACAGACAAAACAGATTGTAAGTCAAAGGTTTTGTGTCTGTGTTGGTGTTTTTGTTTCTCTTGTGGTGGATTGCGGAGCACCTTCCCACACTAAAAACACTAGAACATAGGGTGACTGCTCCATGTAGGCACCAGCTTGTTTTCTCCATGTTCAATGCGTTGTACGCATGTTGTCTTTGGCAATGGGGCCCTAAGGACACCAAGAGACCAAGACTCTCTGAATCAACTTAGAAAGACTCACATGAACTCGTAAAGACTAAAGCAGCATGACAGGGCCTACACAGGTATTGTCAGAGGTTTTCTGTCCCGCCCCAATCCAATAGCCATTCAGTCCCACCCATAGAAACACACAGAGGTCTACATTAATCATAATCTGATTGTTCTGTTAGCTCAGGCTTCTTATTAACTCTTTCTTATATCTTAAATTAGTCCATAATTCTTGTCTGTGTTAGCCACATGGCTTGGTACCTTTATCAGTGTGGCATTCTCATCTTGCTTTCTCTGCAGCTGGGTCACGACTGCAAACTGAGACTTTCCTCTTTCCAGAATTCTCCTGTTCTCATTACTCCACCTATACTTCTAGCCTGGCTACTGGCCAATCAGTGTTTAATTAAAATATGAGTGACAAATCTATACAAAGTACAAGGCCATTGTCACACAACATACAGGCCTGCACCAGGGCCTATGTGTATGTGTAATATCTTTCAGCCTGGTTTTGGGGATCTTTTCCTTCTGTTGGGTTGCCTTGTTGAGACTCAATGTCTCAATGTGATGGTTTTGTTTCATTGTATTATATTTATTTTGTCATACTTATTGTCATCTCCTAAAATATTATTTTTTTTTCTAATGAGAGAAAAATTGATCAAGAGGGGAGGTAGGTTGGAACTGGAAAGAGTAGAGAAAGGGGAAACTGTAGTAAGGATAAATTGTATGAGAAAATAATCTATTTAAAATAAATAAATTATCAAATAAAGCAATAAAAAATTAATGGCCTAACATGATAACAAGATAATTCTAACCTGCAGCCTATTTTATATGGATAATTAACTAGTGATATCTTGATATTATATTTTTTTAAAAACAATCCTTAAGAGTAAATACTGTATAACCAAAACTACATGTGACATTTATTCTTTAGCCCAATATGGAGAAAAATTTTGATGATCCTTCACTTACAGAAACAATGTATATTTTGTTTGCAAACCTGGGATTTAGCAGTCCTTAGTGGTGTTTCATCACTGGGCCGGCTTTACTGCACCCGAGGGTCTGGATCCAGAATGGTCTACTTCCATGATGGGCAAAGTAGTGTTTCATTTGGCCTGGGTCCTCCACTGAGCCAGGGGCCAGGCATTTCAATCTGCCTTCATTATGTTTGAGTTATTTTGTTTCATGATATATGCATTTGAGGACAAGGGAACTCAGAAAGAGCTGAAAGGAGCCACACTGCATTTATAATGAACTAATAGTGGTACTAGGGTTTCAGTTTCTCCATAGCCTCTTAGATAAGCAGGCACAAAAGTCCACTAACAAATTCCTGGTCGACTAGATGCTTCAGTGCAGATGTAGAACATTTCAGATCTTCTCACGGGAATCTGGACATCACCTCCTTCTTGGATTCATGCTGGCAGTCCATCATGCTAGGCTTTTTTTGGTTCTTCCAAACTCAGAGTTATCACATAAGCACTCAGGGTACTGCTTCATTACTTATTTTTCTGATCTCCAACTCTGCTTTCTTAACTTTAATTTATCTGCCTTCTCTTGAAAATGTATAAGGTCTGATATGACAATTCGCTTATCTCTTATTCTGAGTTTACTTGATTTATGGTTGATTCTGGTTAGATGAAGTTTGTTGAAACAATTAGGGACAGGAATCTAGATTGGTTCTTTCACATGACTACATGTGGAAACAGTTGCAACTCTAATACTAGTAGCGTTTATAGCCTACAGATTGCTGTTGTGTGATGTTTTACTTTTTTGGTTTTTTTGAGGGCCCACCTCCCAGTTCCCAAATGAATCACACAGAGGCTTATTGTTAGGAATGTCTGGCCTTAGGCTTATTTCTTGCCAGCTTTTTGTAACTTAAAGAATACTAACTACCTTCTGCCTCGGGGCCTCTTCTTTTTCTAGCTTCTTTGTATTTTATTTTCACTCTTACTCCATGGCTGGCTGGGGTTGGCCCTGACATCTTCCTCTCCTTGTTGCTCCTCCTTCCCTCTTCCAGATTTCTCTGTTCATACTTTCTGCTTGCCCACCCCACCTATTCTTGCTCCTGCCTCGCCATTAGTCATTCAGCTCTTTATTAGGACCATCAGGTGTTTTAGACAGGCATAAATTCGCAAATCACAGAGTGAAACAAATGCAGCATACCAGCCTACAATACACAACCCCAGAGAACTTAGACAGCAAAAAGGACCCTAAGAGAGACATACATGGATCTATATAGGAGAAAAAGACAAGATCTTCTGAGTAAATTGGAAGCATGGGGTTCACAGGAGAGGATAGCAGGGGAGAGAGAAGGAGGGGGGGAGTGGATTAAAATGTATAGCACAATAAAAAATTTTTGAGAGTCAAAGAAAAGAAAAGAAAAAGCAAACAACAACAAAAACCCTCAACCAACCAAAGAAAATTAAAAGTGATTTATTAGATTGGCTAATGGGATATAGTTTAAGTAATTCAATAATGGCTGCCTTCATACCTGAGAGGCTGAGAATGGGTAGATCTCTCAGTCTATGAAGCTAAATGCCCTAACAGTCCCAAATTGGTGTTAAGGACCTGGAAGAGTCCTGGAGATTTACTAGTCTTCAGCTGAAGTTAGATGGCAGAAGAAGCAGAATTCTAGTATCAGTAAATATTGAAGGGGTCAGCAGTCACCACAGAGTTAGCAGGTACAGCAGGGTAGGTGAACTTGACAGTGAGAGATAGAAGCAAGTAGGCAGAAAGGTCAAAGTTTTCCATTATGTTTTCCTTATATCGAAGTTCTGGGGTTAGGTGCCGCCTACTTTCAGGGTGTGTCTTCTCACTTAGTTGATGCAATAACTCAGACCACTTACAAATACGCCCAGAGGTTAATAAAATATAGATAATGTCCCACAGGTATATTCAATGGCTTGTCTTTTACTTGATTCCTGATGGAGTCAAAGTGACAACCAAGATTAATCAGCACAAGGCCTTTGTTTGGAAGAGGTTAAGGAATGTTCATTCACTTCAAATAAATAGGGAAAATCACCAAAGATAGTACTCAATCAGATATTCCTTTCTCCTTCTTTTTTCCCAGATCCAATCCCTTAGTCTCAATCCCAATTTGTCAGCAGAGCACTATGACAGCCTCCCCTCCTCCACAGTCCCATCTCCTGTGATCCCATAGACCTTCCTCTTAAAATATGCCTGCACTCTTGCTTTGTTCCATGCCCCAAATTCAGTAATTATTCTGCTAACCCAAACAAAGGCCATGCTTACCAGGGATATAAGTAGGCTAACAATGACTCCATTCCCCTCCTTGCACCTCTACAGATCCTATCTACCCAGTCTCATGCTCAGCTCTGTAGCAGAAAACCCACTATGGTTTTCCTTTCTTTTCTGATCCCATCCTCCAAAGATCACGAAAATAGTCTCTTCAAACTTTTCCTCCCTCAACTTATTCCGTTATACCAGCAGTATACACTGGGTACATATCAACTGAACAGACCAGAGAAATAGGCCCACAGGAGATTTCCTATCAGGCAGCATACAACCACTACAGCCTCCTAAAGTCCAGGAAGAAAGCAGAAATCAAGAAACAAAACACCTAACAGAGACAAAACTGTATATCATCACTCAGAACTACAACCATGCCAATCCCAGATACCTACATGTCAGCATAAAAACACAACCAATAACAAACAGGGCAATATGTCTCCATTAGAGCACAGTAACTGTACCACATGCAAACACTAAATAGTCCAACATAACTAGAGTCCAAGTAAAAGACTTTAAAACAGCCTATAAGATGATTATAGAGGCCGTTAAAGAGGAGATGAATAAATCACATAAAGAAATACAGAAAACACAAACAAATAGTGCAAGGAAAGGAATAAAATGGTTTATGACCTGGAGATAGATGTAAAATCAATGAAGGAAACAAAATAAGAGATTCTGGAAATGAAATTTTTGGACACTCAAACAAGAGTGATAGAGGTGATCTTCATCAACATAATATAAGAGATGAAAGAAAGAATCTCAGGCATTGAAGACATAATAGGAAAAATTGATTCATCAGTGAAAGAAAATGTTAAATCTAAACGTTTCCTGACACAAAACATCCAGGAAATCTGAGATACTATGAAAAGACCAAACCTAGGATTAATAGGAATAGAGGAAAGAGAATCTAGTTCAGGGGACCAGAAAATATTTTCAACAGAATCATAAAAGAAAAATTTTATAACCTAAGAAGAACATGCCTATAAAGTTACAAGAAGTATAGAGAAGACCAAATCGATGGAACTAGAAAAGAAAGTCCCTTTGACATATAATAATCCAAACACTAACTTATGAAACAAAAACAGAGTATTAAAAAGTGCAAGAAAAGAATGACCAAGTAATATTTAAAGAGAGATCTTCTAGAATTACACCTGATATCTCAAAGGAGACTCTAAAGGCCAGGAATTTTGGACAGATGTTCTGCAAACTCTAAGAGGCCACAGACCAGTTCAGATTACCCTGTAAAACGTTCAAGACCCATGGATGGAGAAAATAAGATATTTCATGATAAAACCAAATTTAAATAATATCTACAAATTTAAGCCATAAAGGGTGTTGAAAGAAAAGTCCAACCTAAAAGGTTAACTAGAACCATTTAAACAAGGGGATAAATAATCATAGAGTACTAAAATAAAAGGGATGAAAACACACACACACACACACACACACACACATCACCATGACCACTATTACTACCAAGACTAACATCAAACTAATAGGATTCAACAAAGATTGGTTACTGATACCTCTCAGTATCAATGGTCTCAATTCCCTAGTCAAAAGACACAGAGTAACAGAATAGATGCAAAAAGAAGATTCACTCTTCTGTAGCATCTGGGTAAAACACCTCAACATCAAGAATAGGCATTACCTCAGAATAAAGGTTTAAAAAAAGAGACACCTTGGAATATAATTTCCAAAAGGAGATGTCTCCATCAGATTCCTCCCTCAAAGTACAGGAAATCCTATAGAAGAGGAGACAAGAATAGCAGAGACACAGTGGGTGGAATACACCAGGAGAACAAGGCTCTCTGAAACAACTGAGCAAAGCTTGCATGAACTCACAGAGTCACAGGGTCTATAACAGATCTGCAACAGGTCCCCAACATATATACTACAGCTTTCAATTTAGCAGTCTGATTGAATACTGAATGAGTGAATGAGTGTGTATCTGACACTTATGTCTGATTTGAGACTCTCATTTTTCTGTTGGCTGTCTTGCTCAACTTCAGTATAATGACTTTTGTTTTATTTTAATATGTTTTATTTTGTTATGTTTTGTTATTATCAATTAGAACTCTGTTATTTTCTAATAAAATTCAGAAAAAGAATGAGTCGAATGAGAGATGAGTTGGGGAGGAAATGAGAGGTGTAGCAGAAGGGGAAACTGTATTCAGATTACGTTTTATGAGAAAAGAATTTATTTTTTTAAAAAAAGGGGGGAAAATGAAAGTGTCCGATACAAGTGCAGGTTCATGAACAAATGACTTTATTGGGGTTACATGTAGGAGCATGGTTGACTGAAAAGCAGATTACACCTTTTATTTCATTATTTTAAAACAAAAACTTAAAAACAATAAAATTTAACATGTTGAAAGAAAGATACATGATCAGTAGCACATGTTATATTATTCTATTTGTTTAAAATGTAGGTAAGAAAAAATCTATTTTGTTAGAAAGCAAAATGATCATAATCCTTTGGGGTTAAAGCAAAAGGAAAAGACTACAAAGAAATTTCATGACGTTGTAGAGCTATGTATTATGGACAGATTATGCTGAAGGCTCTATGGGAAACCATCTGCCAGTGCACCAAATTGTATGCTTATTACCTGTGACTTTTAATTACATCATTTTTACTGCAATAAAAAGAAGAAAATTTTCAACTTGAACTTGTATTAGAAAAGATAAAGCTTTGAAGGTCTTTTTTCTATGTATTGATTGCTAGATGCAGTAGAATAGCATATTAAATTTGAGTAATACAAAAAGAAAGAAAAGCAGGTAAGAGAAGAAATTAATGATGTAGAAAATAACCTACAGTAAAAGAATGAACAAAATCAATAGGTTTTATGCTGAATGAAAGCATACTAAAATATAAACTTTCTCTAAAATTGATCAAGAAATAACAAGAGAAAGAGAAAAATAATCAGTGTTAAGGATGAAGTGATATACCAGTATTGACGATGCAAACACTAGAAAAGTTGATAATAGAATTATTATAATATGTTTTAAATGCAAATACTAAGCAAAAATGTCAGAAATACAATGCTGAACAGTGACACAAGGAGAGTAAAATACTGTAATGATGTTGTACACACACATGTACAAGTGCGTGTGTGTGTGTGTGTGTGTGTGTGTGTGTGTGTGTGTGTGTGTATGTGTATGGAGTAATGAAATCTGGAAATCTTTAATTTGTAAACCTTCCTACAGTTCCAGACAGCATCATGGGTGATGTCTTCCAGACACAAAAACCAAAATATATATAAACTCTATCAAGTAATCCAAATGAATGCATTTATTAGTTTACCTAATCTGAATAACTGTGGTGTGTACAAGTGAAAGTTAGGTAAGAATTTTACAAGACAGAAACTTATATTCAGTGTCTTATGTGTCCTAATATTCAGTGTTATTTGCTTCCCCTTTCTTTTAAATGATGAAGAAATATATTTCACATGTAAGAAAACTTCTCTGCATTGCAAGTGGGTAACAGGGTCAGGCTGTTTCCTTATGTGGCCCATCCTGTGTGATGTTACTATGAACATGGAACATGCCTGTCTATGCAGGATTCTGATCTCTGTGTTTTTGCAAAAATAGATCTTCCTCCATGATCTCAAGTTTTGTGATTAGGGACTTCTACCAATTGCAAATGAATTTTTTATAAGTTACAATGATATTAGATGTAAAGCAAAGAATAACCAGGCTGTCATTCTCAGTCCCAGAGAAGTTAACAAGGTAGCAAGGAGGATCCCAAGAGGGACATGAGGATCTCCCTGGGAAGAGGAAATAGATAAGAGATCCTGGGTAAATGGGGGTGGTGGGGAGTAAAGGGGAGGGGATGGGAATACGAGATATCAGGATGGTCAAGTTGGGGGTGGGATGGAGGGAAAGAGTAATGAAGGAGATATCTTGATAATAGTGGATCATAATGGGATTAGGGAGAAATCAGATGCCAGGGAATCTCCCAGGGACCCACAAGGATGCCCCCAGCTAAGACTCCTAGCAATAGAGGGTGCCTGAACAGACCTTCCCCTGTAATCAGATTGGTGTCTACCCTAATTGTAATCATAGAGCCTTCATCCAATACCTGATGGAAGCAGATACAGAGATGCACAGCAAAGTACTGGGCCAAGCTCTAGATGAAGAGAGGGAGTAGGGTTTATATGAGCAAAGGGGGAGGGTGTCAAGATCATGATGGGAAAACCTAGAGACAGCTGATATGAGTTTGTGGACAGCTAGGGAGCTGGCATGGGACTCATCTAACTCCTCTGCAGCATCTGCACGACAGTTGTGTAGCTTGTTTTTTTTTGGGGGGGGGGGTGCAAGCAGTAGAACCAGGACCTGTCTCTGATACAGAAACTATCTCTTTGGAACCTTTCCTCTACTATGGTATGCCTTGTTCAGTGTTGAATCATGGGAGAGGAGCTTGGTCATATCTCAACTTGATATTCCAAGCTTTGATGATTCCCAAGGGAGACCTTACCTCATCTTAATGGATATAGAGAAGGAGTGGATGGGGGGTAGTTAGATGAAGGTGGAGGGAGAGAATGGGAGGAGAAGAGGGAGGGGAAACTGTGAAGGTATATAAAATATTAAAAAAATGCCTACAGACTTGCCCATGAGTCAATATGATGATGGAGTAGTTTCTCAGCTGTGACTTCCTCTTCCCAGGTGACTCTATTTTAGGTCCAGTCTTTGAAGAAATTGAAGAAGATATCAGAAAATGGAAAGATCTCCCATGCTCTTGGACAGGTAGGATCAACATAATAAAAATGCCAATCCTACCAAAAGAAATCTACAGATTCAATGCAATCCTCTCAAATCCCAACACAATTCTTCACAGACCTTGAAAGAACAATAATAAACTTCATATGAAAAAAAACAGGATAGCCAAATAATTCTTTATAATAAAGGAACTTTTGGAGGCATCAGCATTCCTGACATCAAATTATAGAGCTACAGTAATAAAACTAGCTTGGTATTGGCATAAAAACAGATAGGTTGACCAATGTAATCAAATCAAAGACCCAGATATTAATCCACACACCTATGAACATCTGATTTTTGACAAAAAAGCTAAAATTATTCAATGGAGAAAAGAAAGCATCTTCAACAAATGGTGCTGGCATAACTAAATGTCACCATGTAGAAGAATGCAAAGAGGGGCTGGAGAGATGGCTCAGAGCATTAAGATTAAGAGCATTGCCTGCTCTTCCAAAGGTTCTGAGTTCAATTCCCGGCAACCACATGGTGGCTCACAGCCATCTGTAATGAGGTCTGGTGCCCTCTTCTGGCCTGCAGACATACACACAGACATATTATATATGTAATAAATAAATAAATACAAAGAAACAAAAAGATATTTTAAAAAATATCTTTTTTTAAAAATATAAGATCTTTACCAACCCCACATCAAACAGAGGACTGATCTCCAAAATATATAAAGAACTCAAGAAATTAGACATCAAAATATCAAATAATCCAATTAAAAAATGGGGAGATCAATATCTATCTCCATGCACAAAACTCAAGTCCAAATGGATTAAAGACCTCAATATAAATCTGACCATACTGAACCTGATAGAAAAGAAAGTGGGAAGTAACCTTCAATGCATGGGCACAGAAGACCACTTTCTGAATATAACCCCAATAGCACAGACACTGAGAGAAACAGTAAATAAATGGGACTTTCTGAAATCAAGAAGCTTCTGTAAAGCAAAGGTCATAGTCAATAAGACAAAAAGGCAGCCTACTGAATGGGAAAAGATCTTTACCAACCCCACATCAAACAGAGGACTGATCTCCAAAATATGTAAAGAACTCAAGAAATTAGACATCAAAATATCAAATAATCCAATTAAAAAATGGGGTAGAGATCTAAACAGAGAATTCTCAACAGAAGAGTTTCAAATAGCTGGAAGATACGTAAGGAAAAGACTCTTAATCTCAGGGTCATGGGTTCGAGCCCCACGTTGGGCGCCAAACTGTTGTAATTAAGGGGGGAGAGGTGCGGGTTTTATTCCCGGCACCCAGTTCCCTGCTACTGGCCCACTCAGCTGCTGGTTGCTTGCTTATGCCCAAAATAACCACATGAGAACGGTATTCATTTAAACTCTGCCTGGCCCATTATCTCCTAGCTCTCACATCTAAACTAACCCATTATAAAAGTCTGTAAGCCACCACGTGGTGACTTATCGGAAAGGTCTAACCTGCATCCATCTGCAACAGGAGCTCATGGCGTCTGACTCACTTCCTTCTCTCTTCCCAGAACTTCTGTTCTGTCTACTCCACCCACCTAAGGGCTGACCTATCTTACAAGCCAGGCAGAGGCTTTATTCAACCAATGAGAGTAATACAAAATACAGGAGAACACTCACACATCAAATACAAATCAAAATGATTCTGACATACCATCTTACATCTGTCAGAATGGCTAAGATAAAAACACCAATAATAGTTTATGCTGGAGAGGTATAGAGTAAGAGGAACACTCTTGTATTCCTAGTGGGAATACAAACTTGTACAGCGACTCTGAAAATCAGTATGGTGGTTTCTCAGAAAACTGGGAATCAACCTACAGCAAGACCCAGCAAATCTGTTCTTGGGCAAAGGATGCTCAACCATACTACAAGGACATTTGTTCAACTATGTTTACAGCAGCATCTACTCCCAAAGTCTAGTCAAAGAGGGGGAAGAGTGAGAATATGAGCAAAGAGGTCAAGACCATGATGGGGATGCCCACTGAAACAAATTACCTGAGCTAATGGAAGCTCATCAACTCTGGCCTGACAGTGAGGAAACCAGTATAGGACCAAACTAGGCCTTCTGAATGTACGTGGCAGCTGTATGGAAGGGGTAGACTGTGGGGCCACTGGCAATGTGACCAGGATTTACCTCTACTTCTCATACTGGCTTTTTGGAACCCATTCTCTTAGGAGGGATACCTTGCTCAGCCTAGATATAGTGGGGAGGACCTTGGTCCTGCTTCAAAGCAGTGGGATGCGGGGGGGGAGGCAAAGGAGTGGAAAATGGATTTGGCATGAAAAATGAGACAAGGGAGATTTTTATAAAATAATTTTTTTGGTGGACAGGATATAAAATTTATTAGCAGATATGACTACATGATTAAGAAGGGAGCTTCACAGTGTGAACCTTTAAAGTCCAGGGCCCATGACTTTTCCAGGAGGCATGGAACAGGGGCTCTGGCAGAGCCAGCTGCTACTGTAGTAAGTCACTTTCAGCCACATGAACATAGATAAATCCACACTTCTTTCAGATGTCAGTGTATGACAGCTAGGAAACTTGACTTTGGTCCTTCTGAGGGCGGCAATCCTATGCTGTTTGTTCTGTAGCATGGCGCAATGGCCATGACAACCTTGTCAGTGTGAATGCTGGGCACCATGAACTAGGGCTTTCTGAAGCCATCTAATAACTGAAGGACACTCAGACTTTTCACTATTGAATTTCTTCAGGGTTACTCTTAGGTTCCGATTAGTTATTTCCCCTAATGTCCTCTGGATTCAAGTGTTTGCTTGCGTAGGGAGCACTGTCACATGGGAGTTACAGATGTTTGCTTTATAATGGAGTACTTCTCCCAGAAGTTAGACATCTGGGGGTTTCTAATTAATTTTCCATTTAGTACTTGTATCTCCCAAGCCACTATACAATGCAGACTTTCTTGAGAGATCAAGCACATCCTAACAACACTGTGTCCCACTCAGAACCTCACAGCTTAGTAAAAGGTCTTGACTGAGAAAATATACCCTCCATTCTCATAAAGAGGGGCCTGATGCTCTCTGGTCATACTGCTTTGTGGCAATTTGGGGATAAAGACAAGCAAGGATCTGTAAACACAGTCACCTGAAATAACCCATTGTGTATCATCAGCAATGCTGCTGAGCACTGCAAACTAGAAGGAGGTTGCAAATCACAGCCCCAAAACACATGCAGGGTCCGCCTGGAACTGAGATAGGCTTCTCAGGTCATTCATCAAGTCCACCCTCCAGCCCCAAGCAAGCTTGGTCCAAGGCAGAAAGAGCCATAATCACAGAGGATACGAGTAAATCTTAAATTAGAACATTTTAATTTAGAAGAAATACAAATGTGGGCTGCATAGGGCCATTGTTGACTGGTAGTTTCTTTGATCACCATTTGTCATCTTTCTGGTG
>JAQHUG010000052.1:4041146-4062173 GCA_028555095.1 Dicrostonyx torquatus
GAAAGAAAGAAAAATATTCTGGCATTGAATTATGGGGAGGGATATTATAAATGACAATCAAGCCTGTACTGAGTAGTCCAGGACCTAGATATAATAAGAAGATAAACAATCATCACTTATTACACTATTGTTGAGATTCTATGCTGTTACACAAATGACAACATTATGGTTGAGAATGTCATGCTGTCATATTTTGCTTGTTTCACTGTTTTTGCTTGTTTGTTTGAGAAAGGTTCTTATATATCTCAGGTTTGTCTTGCCTCACTGGGTTTGTAAGGGTGACTTTGTATTTTGGAAGAGCCTGCTTCCATCTTGAAGCGCCGGGATTACAGACAAGCATCTAGCATCATGTGCTATCACATCTAGCTCAGACTGCATCATTTCAAATCCTAGATCTGGCAACAACTGTCAGGCCTAGAAAAGTTATTTTATATTTTATTTTCTCATATTTTTCAGATGGGGTCAATTTTCAGCATTTCGTGTTGCTTTCATGAAACATTAAGTTTATACATACAAGGCAATTATAACAATTCTAAGCATATAGTAAATCCTGGTGGTCACTTATGGTTCTGTTTCAATGGACAGTTTTCTCTGTCTTCTAATCTTTGCTCCCACTCTAGACGATGTATTATCATTCATTTACACATTTCTTGGAACAAGGTAGAGATTCAGCATATGTGTGTACGCTTGTGTGTATGTGTGTGTGTGCATGTGTGTGTGTGTGAGAGAGAGAGAGCGTGTGTACTGGATCAAAGAATTCTCAACACTTCCATAAGAAAATGAAATGTACATAGGCAGATATTGAGCTCATATCACATGAGTAGTTAAGGTGGAACAGAGTTTTGATTGATTTGTTTTATCAGTCACAAGGTCTTCACTTGCCTTTGGAAAGCTCTTTTCCAGCTTCATCCCTGTGGTAGGGAGGGTGCTACTGTCAGTATTCTATGTATTCATGTTTCTCTTCTGCACTCTTTCCCATAGCTTTATTTTCATTACTTTCCTTGATGAATCAAAAGACATTAATCATTCTCTCTCGTCTTCTGGACATCTAATAACATCATCCCCCTTGTTTCATACCAACACTTCTGCTATTGTAATTTCACAGGGCGATTCTTTTTATTTTCCTTCTCTCTTCTGCAGATCAATAATCTCTCTCTTACCTGACAATTCTAGGATTTTTCATTTTCAAGTCTCCTAAAGACCTTGTGGAGGACAAAATTTGAGCCTCTTTCCTTAATAATGAGTCTCCTTCCATGGTGAGCAGTTTCTTTTTATGAGGTAATATTTAAATATTCCTGTGTGTCCTTTCTGTCAAAGTTCTTTCATCTACAGCAAACTATTCCACCTTTGGCCCAGGTGTTTAAATGTAAAGAAAGTTTAAAGATGGGCTAGGGACATAATTCTGTTGGGAGAGTGCATGCTTAGCATACAGGAGACTCTGGGTTCTTAATTACTGAATAAACTCAACATGTTAGTGTACATTTGTAATCCATTGAGTTAGGAGAATGAGAAATTCAAGATCATTCTCAGCTACATAGCAAGTTCAAGACTAACCTGAGTTGTATACGTCCTGACTTTAAAAAAATGTAAGATTATATTAGATTGTGAGTCAGGGTGGCCATCTAATGTGAGTAACCCAGGACCCTCTGAGCTTTATATTATAGGGTGTTGCAAGTGTGCCAAATCCAGGACATCCTGATGACAGGAAAGTGGGAGAATCACTTACTGAGAAAATCACCAGTCAATGTCATTCAAGACAAAATCTAGAAAAGCAGGGACAACCCTTATGTAAGTCTAAGGGTGAAGAGAATACAGCTACTGCATTGCTGTGGATGTTAGTTTAAGATGTGTTACATTCATTTATGCTGTGGAATATTTTTTAATGATACAAAGATGTGTTGCATTCTTTTATGTTGCATTTGTTTAACTCTGTAAGCTGTGTTACTTTTCCTGCCTAACACACTTGATTGATCTAATAAAGAGTTGAATGGTTCATAGAAAGAGAAAACAGGCAGGCTAGTAAGCAGAGTGGCTAAAAAGGAAGAGAAGTCCAGGCTCAAGAAAAGAAAGAGGAGTGATAAAAGAAGAAGGAGAGGAGGCTGCCAGGGGCCAGCCACACAGCCATCCACAGAGTAAGAAGGAAAGAAAGATATTTAGAATAGAGGAATGTAAAAAGCCCAGAAGCGCTGGGCAGTGGTGGCGCATGCCTTTAATCCCAGCACTCGGGAGGCAGAGGCAGGCGGATCTTTGTGAGTTCGAGACCAGCCTGGTCTACAAGAGCTAGTTCCAGTGCAGGCTCCAAAGCCACAGAGAAACCCTGTCTCGAAAAACCAAAAAAAATTTTTAAAAAAAGCCCAGAAGCAAAATGTAGTTAATGAAAAATAGGATAATTTGAGGAGGAAAACTGGCTAGAAACAAACCAAGCTTCCAAGGCCAGTCATTCATATGTCAGAATAAGTCTCCAGGAATTTATCTGGGAGCTGGGAGGCAGGCCTCCAAAGAGTAAAAACAAAACAAAAACAAATGAGCAAACAATCAAACAACAGCAATAACTACACTGCATCATTTTACTCTCCCTCAAAGTTTTATAGTATCATATCCCACGCCCTGGTGTTGTCCTTCTCTATGTTGGGAAAAAGAAAATTCCTATCAACAAAAAGAAACCCAAATGCCACCTACTGTGTGCCTGGCATTGTGAGCTATAGTGTCCACTATAATCTCTGTCTGGAAGTCTTAACCCACAACTATAAATGTAACTACACAAGACAATGAGAATAAAGCACCTAACCTGGTTTAATGTAGCATCATTGGAAGAAATGTAGCTACAGAGGGAAAACCAAGGTTGTGCACAAGGGGAGACCACATAAGACCACAGAAAGGCCCCCACCCACCAGCCAAGCAAGAATATCTTTTGGAAGATTTGATTCTGCCCATATCCTGATCTTGGACCTCAAACCTCCAGAAAGTAAGCAAATAAGTTTCTGTTGTTACAGCCACCTACCTGTGGAATTTTGTTATGGAATTTTATCAGTCCAGTGCAAGCATCATTGTTCACCCTAGCATTTTTCAAAATAATCATGTAGGAATCAGGTGTGATGATCCCATTCTAATTGTGTTAAGTAATCCCAATGGCAAGTGACTTGCTCTAACACCAGGGCTAAACTTCAAACGAAGAAATCGTTCCTGCACTGTATATGGCTCATTCCCTCCCACCGTCACTGCTTCCTCTGATCTCTCACAAGTAGGCAGAACTGTCATTATTTCTGTCTCCAGAAGAAATTTCCAAATGTCCCTGTGTTTGTGGACTCCGGGAGGCAGATAAACATAAGTAATAGCTTAGCAACCCATGACTCCACTTAGTTTTGTCTATGTACAGTTGCCCCTTCTAATACTACAGTCTAAGACCTTTACCTGCACATACTGTGCACAGACTACCACTACCGCCACCACCACCAAACAATGCAACTAACAATCTGTTTGCCCTTAGGTCTCCCAGCTACACTCAGCTAAGAACATAGATTCTGTGAATAGATTCCGAGTGAATAGATTATGTACAATAAAATAAAGGCCATTTCCCCTTAACAGTCATCACATTTAGACAGATCTTAGTCAATTAGATTGTGCCTGAGTGTAAATGTAGGCTTGCCAATCCAACCTGAACTAATCTGAGGTCACATGCAATGAAGAAAGCTATGTCCTTCCTAGAAGAATCCCCTGTCTACCATCTTATAACTATATGCAACTGGGCATACATATCATTAAAATTAGATGAGTTGTGGCAAGAGATTAAGGTAAGGCAATTGCAGACAACCACCCAAATTACAACCCTGGTAACAAAACTCCTTTTCTTGAACCCCACAAAAGAAAGCCTCAAACAAAAACTGGATCCCTATAGCACCTTCACTAGCATGGTTTACTGGCAATTTTCATAGTCTATTTCTTTCTGGAATGTTCTATCATTTTGGTTTAAATAAAATTTTTACAGCTTGCAATCTGTGGGATTTTATTTCACCCTTGAATTAAGCCAAAAACCTTCAACTCTGTCCTGGCTTTCAAGCCCCTCCAAATAAGCATCCCATGGGTTCATTTGGATTTACAGCATTTCCAATACTTGAGAAAGATGTGCTCTTTAGCTGTGATGTGAATTAGTTTTTGCTAAATCGACACAAACCTTGGTTTTTAGGGATAGACGCTCATCTCTGCCTGAGGTCCCATGATGGCACCATGTTCAAGTCTATATCACCACTCTACTTAACAACAAGACTTTCTTGGACGAGGTGAAAGTGACTAGATGTTGCACTGTGTTGTAGCAGAGACTGAGATATCTTACATTCCTCCAACTCTCCTATTCCTTTTTTGATTAGTGTGATATTCAATAAAGGCAGCTATCAGGGTTTAGAGGAAACAGTCACTTCCCATGAACTTTTAGAGTCACTTAGACTGACTTATTTTCATCACTGCATGAGGGTCAAGGAATATGCTACCTCTGTCTTGTTGATTTTCTCCCTGTCCTTGATAACCAATGATTTAATTGCTGTTCCTCATGCCTGGGAAACTCACTGCCTTGAACTACATATAGTTTTTCCTTTCCATTGGGGCAGTTATTCCTCACTTATAGCTTCTCCATTTGAACTGTTTTCTGGTCATATGCTCTCTGAAATTGTCTTAGGATGTATTTTGATAACCAGCATATTTCCTGTCTTCCCCCAACAAACTATAGCACTTTGAGAAGAATTAGAAGGTTACGAACACAGCCTGTTCAGTGCAGTGCCCTGATTATATGTCTGGTACCAACAGATCAGTTGTGTGACATTAAGTATGTTTTTCTTTATTTTTTTTTAAATTTGACACAAGGATATAATTTAACTCAGAGTCATTGCTAGGATGAAGTGAAAATGTGTAAGGTTCTGAGCTTTGGGCCCAGTACACACCAAACATTCAGAGAAGTTTGTTTTAATGACTTAGGCCATCACACTTATATCTGGAACTTCAAATGGGACCATGAAGAGGTTTGTTGATTATTTAAATGGATAGGTAAACAGATGCATGTGTGGATGTGTAGAGGAATGCCTGCATAAAGACTAAGGAAACTCTGTGGAAAGAGACCTGCTTATTTCATATTGGAAGCTGCAAGCTGCCAATGAAAGTCTAATAGAAGCAAAATTATAATAATAACGATATTTGCAATAAATATATTTCATAATTACCCAGCTAAATACCCAGCTATTTAGTTACCTACCTTATATAGCAATAAGCTATATTATATAACAATAACTTAAATTCATTTCCCAGGTCTTTTTCTTGTTCTGTAGGTCTGGGCGTTGAACCCAGTTCCTTGTACAGACTAGGCAAGAACTCTACCACTGACCTTAATTCCAAATCTTGTTTTAAAATTTATTTTGAGACAGAGTCTTTTTTTTTATTGAGCTATACATTTTTTATTGAGCTCTACATTTTTCTCTGCTTCCTTCCCTGCCTCTCTCCTCCCCTTCAACTCTCTCCCATGGTCCACATGCTCCCAATTTACTCAGGAGATCTGAGACAGGGTCTTTTAACAACATCATCAATTTCTTTAAATCATTCCATTTCAGGATCATAAATAAGTAAACATAAACTACCCATCAGCAGCTTCACACACATACACATTGGCTAAGGTCTCTTTTCAACACCTCACAACCTGATCAACTCAAATTTGTAGGGTATCTGTCCTGTGCAGGTCACTCTAATTGGCTGAGTCTTTCATAAGATAGACAAGAAAAAAGATCTATGTCCTTGGCTCCTAATGAAAGAAGGAAACAACAAAGCAGGCATTCCTGAAAGGCAGAGGCAGGCCTTGGGAATGTGCCTTTTTTTTCACTTTTTCTTGCGTCATCATAATGCCATTTGATGTACAAGTAAGTGAAGAACACAAGAGTTAATAAATTTGACAAAAATCACAAATCAAAGAACCACATTTGTCTGTGATTCAAATTCACATCCCATTTATTTTTATTGCTTCTGAGCTGCAAGGTGTAACAACCACTCTAGATTTTTTTTTTCTCTCAGTTGTGGGAATCAGGTCTAAAAGCAAAGCTAGATGAGGATCTGTAATGCATACATGCGTGGTCATTTCCCTAAAGTGTAGATTGCTGTAGTGAATGCATCTGCAGTGGTTTCAGAGGCAGCTGTCACCCTTGTCCTTTTAATCCCATGGTTTTTGCGGCCTTAAGATTGAGATTCTTGCTGGATGGTGCGTTGGGCAGAGCAGAGGTGGCCTGGAGCTCTCCCCTGTAGCTGTGTTCCAAGTAGCCCGACTAAGTGTACACGACAGCACTCTGCAGTCAACAGTCACTCTTCTTCACTAAACACGAGTATGTACAGCAGCCCCCTCTTGCTGCTACTGATCTACAGTTAGTAGGAAAGACAGCATAGACTTGGGGGCCATAAATCACAGGATTTCTGAATTCATTCCTCACTAAGGTGAATTCAGGGTAGGCTCCTCTCTGCTTTACCAAGAGCCACCTGAGAGTTCTGTGGCTTCAGCATTATAAATCAGTATCAGGCATGTGACATCATTCTGACAGCAGGACAATTGCTGTCTTGGAAATAAGAAATGCAAATTTCTCTTCTCTCATTGCAAAAGCTACTGGTGGGCTTATTCTATGATGTTGATCAATGACTTTAATCTATACCCACCCTCAGTTTGTGAAAACATGTAATACCTGTCAGCCTTCTTCTTCTCAGCTCAGAACTAAGGCAGTTTTTTATTTCCCTAGGCATTTGGTCTCCCTTGAAAGTCTGGCCATTAAACTGGAAAATTTTGGAGGGCAATTTTAATTGTACCTAGTTTTATGAACTATATCCTGGAGACTTCAACATTTGGCAGCTGGATGACTTTGACAAGTTACCTGACCTCTCTGAGCCATTATCTCCCAGAGCAAATGTAGATGAAGACACAGCAAACCCTGGTGTCACTCTTACAAACTATATTTGTGAGAGTGTCCATTAGCACTATCTCAATCCTTCTTGCCATTTGTGGCTCTCATCAGGAGAGCTGGATAGACTGGGGAAGTTATATAAGAAATGAAGTCTGAAGAAGTTAATCCAAGCCAATGGATTAAGTGAGATGAACAGAAATAGGTGTTTTTTGGAGAGACTGCACACTTTCCTTTGTGCTAGTTAACAAGAATGTCTTGCTGAAAATAAGATGGAGATAATAGGGAAAGAAAGAGGACTGATAAGATCTGCACCTAGCCAAGTTTACTACTCAGAATCCTATTGTTCATTTTCTTCAATACAGAGCAAGGTTTCTGAGTTGCTTTAGTAACACCATTAGTAAACAAATTATATAAGCATATACTCTATCTCTAACTTATATGAGATTTGCAATTTTGATGCAGATATTCTCTGTTGCTGGAAGATTAAAGAAATCTATTTGTGATCCTACCTTCCACATGAAGAATAATGCATTCAACACTTAAAACTAATTCGAGCACTAAAGATCATAAAAAGCCTGAAGTAGACCAGAAGGAGGGAAGGAGACAGACCAATCCTTCTGAGGTATGGCAAAACTATAAAGCCTGCATGCTGTTGCTTCTCATCCAGCCATATCACAGTTGTTAATAAGAGAATGTAGTTACTACAATGATAGAAAATTGGGAAACTATGTCCTCCTAGCAATACCTTATTTGCTACTGTGAACAACATAAAATTAATATAATTTATGAGAACCAAAATAGTTCATCTTCCTGACATTAGCTCAGAAACACAACTAAGCATTGCAAAAAGGGTGGCCCCTGAGTTCCAAAGCTTCAATATTGTCTACCATCATAACATGCATGTGGTTATAGAAAGCATCACACAGTAATCAAGACCAAAAATGTATGGCTCTACTGGGTGACTAATGAACCAGTTGATCAGTTAGAAAACTGAGGCTATCCAAGAAGCCTGATTAGAACTTTGACCGTTGTATGAAAAGGCTTAGAAGCAAAAAAAAATCTATAAATATGTTTTATCACCAACTAGCTAGTCATATATTTAAAAAATACTTCTCTGGATATATATATATATATATATATATATATATATATATATATGTGTGTGTGTGTGTGTGTGTGTGTGTGCATGTACAAAAATATTGAAAAGAAATGGGGATAATTAAGAAATTTATTTGATTCTTTTAGATTACTGGAAAATCTTGTACTTGGCTTGGACTGACTATACTTCTCACAAAATTCACATGTGGATATTCCCCAATATTATGGCATTTGGTAAGTAATCTTTAAGTATCACTAAGGTTAGATGAGGTCATGTGATCACTGATGGGACTTATATCATATAAGGAAGGAAATTAATCTTTTTCTCCCAATATACACACAAAGAAAGCCATGTGAGCACACAGCAAAGTGACAGCTATCTAAAAGCCAACATCCTAAACCTCAGGATGCAACCTCATCCCCGGCAGCCCTACCTTGGTGTTGCATCATTTAGAACTGAAAGAAATAAGAGACAATAAGCTTCTGTTGTTGGGAAGTCTCACTCTTGTCACATTTTCTTAGTGCAGCCTGAATATGCTAAGACATAACTGCTATTGCTATGTTCAAAATCTATATCCTATGTTCTTCAATAAACTGGTTGTTTTGAACTTGACTGATGCAGATAAACTGAATGGAGAATGCACTGAACGCTTAGTAAAGTATTATGCTATATTAAAAGACAGACATATAATACCAAAGTTTGAGCTCAGGAAACAAGTGCACATATATTTCTGCCAAGACGTTAAGAAGATGTGACTTCGGAGTTGAGAATAGTCCTGATTGGTACAGTCATCTTCTAGGCTGCTTCACATGATAACCCAGAGCTGGCAGCAGTAACTTGGTCTAGAAGCCTTAGTCATGCTTCTTGGTAGCTGGTTGTTTCTGTGAGCAAGGATAAAGGCTACACTGGGAAAGAGGACGGGAAGATAAGAGGTCAGAAGAAAGCAGGTACCTAAGCTGGAAACTGCATTCCTGCAAGAATGCCTCCCTCAAGCTTTCCTTCCCCACAGTGGTTTAACTATTCATTTAGCATCTGAAAGTAATTAATAACTGTAGGGGCAGAAAACAGCTCCCCCACAGAGGCCCTGTTCTAATGGCTAAGGACCAAATCTATATTGTGACATAGGAAGGAACTGGATTTACCAATCATTTACCCTTATGATTCTGAATTACCAGTAGGACTTAAGTAATCACAGAGATCTTTTCAGTGTGGAAGAAGAAGACTTGGTGAGTCTATATGTGCAGCACACAAATGACCATTATCATTTTAAATGTGGAAAAAATTCTGAGTTAAATATATGAGGAAAATCTAGAAGCAGCAAAAAAATCAAAACTAGATTGTCTCCTGTGGTGTCTAGAAGGAATTCAATTCTGCTAACACTGATTTTTTTTAAACCATCTGTCCAATTTGGATTTCTAGTTTCCACAACTTTAAAATGAAAAACAAGTATGTTGTACTGAGTTAACAATCACATAGTATCATGAAACTGACAAACTCATTCATTATTTTATTCATATTAAGAACAATTAAGGTTCACTATTTTGCCAAGTGCTATAATAAATACATGAAGCAGAAGACACTGCCCTGGCTCACATGCATTCACCATCCATTTGTACAGTAAACAACTAACATTTATTGGGTACTTACTCTAGCACACACACTATTGGACAAATTATTTGCATCGATCTCTTATGCCTAGGGTGAAATTTTAACCCTCAATGTGATGTTAGGAGGTACAGCCTTTCCTTATATAAAAGACTCCCTAAAAGCCTTTGCATCCCTTTCCCTGTGTGAATTTACAGCGACAAGGTGGCTACCTACAGTCCCTCAAAACAAACCCTCACCACAAGATCTTGGTCTTGACTGCCCAAGATTCAACAACACCAAGGATTCTCGTTGTTCCTAAGCCCTCAGTTTATGGCTCAGAGACAATAGCTTTAACATTGTACATGGACACATTCATGTTTTGCTGTGTTCATTCCCTACCAGCACTGGAAAGTAAGCTCAATTTAACACATTGGATAAACTAACACAAGGAAGGATTTGGCATGTAAACTAACATCTAAGCCATACAAATTTACTAAACTGTCTCTCCCATTTTTATACTAAAAGAACACTTTTTTTTACCATTTTAGAGGGAGAAGATATTAATTGAATTGGAAGTATCAGAACTAGCTTTGTAAAGTAAGAAAAATTTATACAAGGCGTAAAAGGAGGGTTATATATTAGTTGTGCTATGAACAATGAAGTGACTATTAAATGTTGCTATGACAATTTAAGAATTGAAATTTTTATTTTTATAGCTGGGGTTCTTATTCTCTTGCTAGCTACCCTCTAAGAACTGTTCTTCATATCTAGAAGGTTCTGTTGGATCCCACCATGTGACTACTTGGTCATACAAATCAATAGTTGCTTCTTGTACAGGCAAAGAGGAGAGCATCTTGGAATCTTTACCTTCTTTTATAAGGCTATGTTTAAATCAGGTTCACCCAAGAATTTTTCTGATTTGAAGTTAACTGACAAATCATGGAGGTGACAACCCACCATATTCACTTCCAAAAGTCATACTGAGAAAAGAAATTGACACAAGACATATACATCAAGGAGAGAAAACACTGAAATATACCTTAGAATTCGCTCTACTTCATGTTCCTTTGGAAATACCAGGAAGCATCAATAAAGTTGAATTTAAAATCTCCAGGAGCATCTGTGTTTAACATGAAGCCTTGGTTGCTACTTTGAGACTTGCTAACTTAAATTTGATTTTGTTTGGCTCGCAAAAGATCTACTAAGGAATCAGGAGGCAGTGTGGAACCAAAGGATCCATTGAATGTAGGTGGAAAGGGCAGAGACAAGCTCTGAAGGCTTTGGTATCTACTGTGAGGATAAATGTACCATTTCATATCATTGCTATAACTATTACTATTACGAATATGATCAAATTTAACTTACATGTTACTTCCCCACCCATATTCAATAAACTATTTTTAAAATTATATCATAATATAAAAAAATGTCATTTCAAAGTCAAATTCTTAAATGGTGCTTGTTCTAGGAGATTTTCTTTGGAAAAAAATCATTGAAAGCTATGTCTTTTTGATTAATTATTAATTCCATTAGAATATGAAAAACTGGAATTTTCTTTGGAAATTTTTATTTTTACTATTTGAATTAAATACATTACATTTTGGGTCTTCTTAGTGCATGCTGTCATGTATATATTGTTGCAGAATTATGCAGAATATTTTACTACCCTGAAAATTTTCAGGTTTTATCTTTTGAACTTCTTTTCCCTTCTCCTATATACCCTATTTCCATCTCTATGAATGTAACTTTTCCAAAGTATTGTAGGTGTCAAATTACATAGTCATAGCATTCACATATGGACTTCCTTTACTTTTCAGTATTCATTTAAAACTCACTCAATATTGTTATGTGTCTCAGATGCTTAATCCTTCCTATCACTGAATAAATAATATTGATCCATTTACTTATGTATTTATTTGCCCACTTACATAGTAAAGGACATTGTGATGTTTTCCTAGCTTTTAGACATATGAAAAAACTGCTATAAATATTTCTGTGAAGATACTTTTCTAAGAATAAATGCTCAAATCAGTTGGGTGCATGCCTAGAAGCATGGAACTGGATCATATTATGAGACCATGTTTATTTCTGTAAGTGACTGACAACTTGTGCTTAAAGAGGCATTGCACTTCCACATTCCTATAGCAATGGGTGAGAATCTTTGTTACTCCACATGATTATCCCCGAACTGGTGCTGTCAACTGTAGGGCTTTAGCGATGCAAATAAATGTTTTTAAAATATGTCTTTGGTGAGTATAGCATTTTTGAGTTATTTTTTTTCCTGTAGCACTTTAAAGATGATCTTTTTTACCATTGTTACTCATTTTTGTTTGTTTTGCTTGCATTTTTTCTAATAAGATGCATAGTAATCATTATATGAGTTTTCTGTAAATCAATTGTTTTTCATATTCTGGATCATTTCAATTTTTTCTCAAGAACAGAACATATTGCTATAAGATTCCTGGGTATATATAAATATGTATTTCTTTATAGTATATTGTTAATTTTTTGAGAATTTTATTAGTGCATTTTGATCATATTCAAACCCCATCCCCCCTTAAAACTTTCCAAATTCACCCCAATTCCCATTTCCTTGTCCTCTTTTTCTAACAACCAACTGACTCCAATTTCTGATGCTCATATAAGTATGGAGCTATCCACTGGAATATGGTCATCATACATGAAACCACACCCTTAACAAAAACTGACCTCTTTTCCTCCACCATCCACATTAAGCTCTCCATGGTTCTTAATCTATGGATGGGGGCTCGTGAGCTACTCCTTGCTTCATGTAGCATCACTGACTAACTTGATGTTGTGCAGTTCTGTGGGCAACCAGAGCTGCTGTGAGTCCACAAACTCAATAGTCCTGTCACCTCCAGAAGACACTCACTCCCACGTTCCCAAACCTCAGACTCTGACACTCCTTCTACCCTCTCTTCCATGAGAGCCCCTGCACCTTTGTGGCGCAGGTGATGACATTAGTTTTTGACAGTTTATGAATTTCTACATTAACAAATGATCCATTGCACAAAGAACCTTCTCTGATGAGGTCTGGTAGCTCCACAAATCTCTAAGTAGAGGTACACAAATGCAGAGGGTACTTTGATTCTGCACCTATGTACAAAATACCAGTAATAGGTTCATTCCTGAAGTCTGTGACCTCCAGAGCCCTGGGCTCTTGGTTGTATTTACAGATCTGGGTATGTATTTCCTCCTATGGAGCAGGCCTCAAATCCAATCAAAAAGTGATTGGTTGTTGGGACTGTTTGGAGTCTTGGCCTCCAGCTGCTCTCCCCTGCTACTGACCTTTACTTGGCCTTCTGATTTGAGCTACCAAAAGCTGTGTCCAGCTCTGCTTCCTGAACACGTGTTGCCTTGGCCTTCACTGAGGATCAGGGGATGAGGTTTTCGCCTGCTGGCCCACCTGACTGTGTTGGGTATAAAACCCTCTGTGGTGCTATTCAATAAAGGGCTTCTTTCACTAGTGTCTAGAGGTGTGTGTGTGTGTGTGTGTGTGTGTGTGTGTGTGTGTGTGTGTTAATCCTAATGTCCTTCGCTTGGGTTTCAGTTCCAGGGCATGCAGGCATGCATGGCAATTGTTTACTTTCATAGCATTCATGCGATTATTGTACCCCATGGTCATGTCTTACCACCTCAGATGTTATTGTAGCTCACTGGGTTCATATCTAGATAAGACTGTTAATTTCTCTCCCTAAGAAGCCTATATAGGAACTTCCAGTATGATGAGATCTTGCTCATGAAATAGGACAGGGAGAAAAGTTCCTGGTCAGTATCAATTTGATTTTTCTATGTCTTATTACCGTGTCCGATTACCAAAGAAGTGCATGGTGTCTTCAGCAATTGGGTGTTACATTTAAGCTCTGGTGGGCAACCAAGAAGAGTAGCAATAGCCGTGTGTGTGTGTGTGTGTGTGTGTGTGTGTGTTTGTGTGTGTTTCAAAGAGACCCATAACCAACAACTCAAAGAGGGAGGTATACCATACCAGACACTGGTCTTTTTATTTGAAAACATATGGCATCTTGAAGCACGTTATTTCTTGTGAAGAAAAATGCCAATTAAATTCTACATGAAAATAAATTATGTCACATATTAAATTCATTATGTTGTATATTTAATTAATTATGTTATATGTGAATGTATTCTATAAACATTATGTATTATATCTTTACATATACAATAAAGAAATATACTATATGCAATATATAATTACACATTGAGCTCATAAAATCTTATGTTTCTGTATAGCTTTTCAAACAAGTTGTCTGCCCTATATCCTCCTCTTTTCCTGACATATACCTCCTCCCCATGAACTCCTTTCCTCCTTCATTTCCTACATTCTACTATCCTCTTTCCCTTGAGATCTTTCTTACCCCTCCTACTAATGATCTCTTAATAGTTTCTTGTCTTCTACTGGTAGGCCATGTTATATACTCAAACCTAAGATTTGTTACTGAGAGCCACATATGAATGAGGAAAAGTGACATTTGTCTTCCTGGATCTGGGTCACCTCACTTTTTTCCCAATTCAATACATTTATGTGCCTATTTAATAATTTATTTTTTATATTTTTGTACCCGGGATTCCTTTGTCTTCTTTAACTGTGGTTGTAACTTTTTTCAATTTAACATAATTTCTTTGTTGATTATTTGGGAATTTCACAATCAACAAAAATTAGAAATAGCTCTTTGCCCCACTGTCTTTCTCATCCCTCTAACACTTCTTCATTCCTCCTAGTGGCCTTGGGAGCCTAGGTGTGTCACACAATACCCTTTGAGCCAATCAATTTTATTTGCAAATGTTCACTGCAATGAGCCATTGTTCTGGTTCAAGGCCTCTGGTGTCTGGAACACCATCATCACTGGATCCTCACTGGAACTCCTTTGGGATATCCTATGGCCACCCTAAGCATGGAGATCCTGTTCGTATCTTTCCACAGAACCAATTTTTCATGAGTTCCAGCAGGTTCTAGATGGGGTAGATATGAGGGTGGGCCAACCCAAGACCCAACTGTGGCATATATGGTAACTGAGCTGGTCAGTTCCTGTCACTGAGGCAACCCCCTCAGCAAAGTGGTGGGTGGGCCATCTCTCCTGAGTGCAGGGACCAGATCTACCATGATGGTGGGGACCAGCTCTCCTGGTGTCTACTGCAGTGTCTAGTGAGGGACAGGACCAACTAAAGGCAACACAGCCCTCTGATTTTAATCACATATGGATCCTATGTCCCTTTGTGATAACACAGGACATAGTCATTAACACAGACCCCAGCTACAGTAGGAACATGAACCCAGACCTGTCTCCTGGCAGCAGCCATTATCAAAGTTTCAAAACTTGAATGTGCATATATTTTAAAAATGAAAATTTTGACCAGAATAATATCTTAATACTCAATTCACCGTGTTGTAATAAGGCTGTTTGCTTGTTTCCTGGCTGCCCAGCAGCTCAGACCAGAAATAATCACACAGAAACACTACTTAGCCCATTGGCTCTCTAGCTTCTTATTGGCTAACATTTATATCATAACTTAACCCATTTTTAGTAGTCTGTGACTTACCAGGTCCCTTGTTCTGTCCTGCCCAGCTCCCTACTGCCAGGCTAGCTTACATTTGAAATAACCACATGAAAATTATATTAATTTAATTACTTCCTGGCCTATTAGTTTTAGCCTTTTATTGGCTAACTCTCACATCTTGCTTTAACCCATATCTATGTATCACCACGGGGATGTGGCTTACCAGCATGAATCTAAGCTCTGTCCATCTCAGGCCGGAGCAGCATGGCGTCTCCCACACTTCCCTTCCTCCCAGCCTTCCATCCTGTCTACTCTGCCCAACTAAGGGCTGCCTTATCAAAAGGCCAAGGCAGTCTTTTTATTTAACCAATGAAAGCAACAGAAATACAGCAGGACCCTCCTACACCAGGCTTCTCCCTGACTCCACCTCCGGGCATTCAGTTTAGTTTTCCCTGCTCAGCTAAGTTCTGCCATGCTCTAGGTCCAAAGCAGTCCTTTATTAACCAATGATATTCACAGCATACGGAGAGGAATCACACATCACCAATGGACTTGTCATAAAGTTGAAAGGCTTTATAAGTTGTTAATGCCACCCTTACTTGGTCTATCATGCCAAAAATATTGGTAGCTGTAACTAATAATGGAGGATAATTAAATAGTATTAGAGAATCAGCATTTTTGTAGCAAGTTGTTCCCTTGAGGAAGTAGTACAGTATAACTCTGGAACACATCCCAATAAAAGAATTCTTTGCTGTGCCTCCTTAAACTTACGCTAGTAATACATTGTATTTCACAGAATGCCTCAGCATACTGCTTACTTTCTGGAACCTAATCATTGCACAACTCACAGCATATGACCCATATAGTAGATTACTAAGACTTTATTGCTTTTTTTTGTTTCTAGGTGCCTTTTGAGATGATTTTCAAGATTTAAATTTGCACGAATGAAGACATTGGAATAAGATTCTGAAGTGAAAAGAGTACAAATCTGAGCAACTTGGTAGCTGGTTTAAATTCTGTGAGCAATCAGAATAAATATGATTGACACATGGTAGAAGACACAGATATGACTGGGTGTCAGGTAGAACTTGATTGCAATTCTATCACTGTATGTATTTTAGTTAAGGAAATTTAGTAAAGTACTAGGATATTGCTAATGGAGCTAGCAATGCCTAATTGCAATTATAATTTCTAAATGAAATGATGTAGATTTAAGTGTTGCATGAGGAGGAGCGGCTGTGGGGGCTGCGTTCCCCAGCTCCCGGCTCCCAGCTCCCAGATCCTGGCTGCGGGCCTTCTTTTTGTCCCAGCTAACTTATACCTGAAATAATTACACACAAACTGTATTCATTTAAACTCTGCCTGGCCCATTAGTTTTAGCCTCTTGTTGGCTAACTCTTACATCTTGAATCAACCCATTTCTAATAGTCTGTAAGTCACCACAAGGTAGTGGTTTTACCGGGAAAGATTCAGCATGTTTGACTCTGGCAATTTCATGGCGGCTCACCCTGACTCAGTCTTCTTCCCAGAATGCTGTTCTCTTTTCCCTGCCTATCTAAATCCTGCCCAATCAAATGGCCAAGGCAGTCTCTTTATTCAACCAATGAAAGCAACAGAAATACAGAAGAACCCTCCTATACCATTTAAATGTTCTTGATAAACTATATGATATATAGTAAGGCCTAAAGGAATGACAAACATTATTGATAACTACTGAAAGCAAAGTTATAATTTCAGTGGTATAATGTACAAACTTTACCAGTAGATTCAATGAATATAGTGTTCTGATATTTTCTCCATCTTAATCTATATGGTATACCTACACCAGAGAGAATATAATCAAGACCTGAACAGAAAAATAAATAAGCAGGAAACCCAACAAAGTATAAATATCATGAAACACAAATAAATAAAGAAAGGACAAAACAAAGAAAGAATGTTAGGAGACTAGGGCCCATGGGGTGAAGACTTATAAAGGAGCTACAGAGAGAACTTTGGGTAAATGGGAAGGTACCAGTGCGGGTGGGTAAGTTGTCATATCTGTAAATCCAATTAATTGCTCACAGGAATGACAATAAAGTTGCATAAGACAGTGATCCATTTGAATATTCAACATACTGGGAGACAGAGAGTAGACACCAATCACAATCGGCCTTGCTATGATAATGGTGTAAAATGATAGTAAGTGTTCTCTGCACAGTTAACATTCAGTCACACCTGGTATAGGCCTTGAAGCAACAGAAATCACAAATGAGTTAAGGTGGAGTTGAAGACAAACAAGGAAACACTGGAATAAAAAATGAGATGCTGGCAAAAGAGAGGACAGTGTATAATTGTTATGTTAATTTGCATGGTGCCCACCATGACCAGATAACTGAAAAATGAATTTTTGTATAAAGTTTCCAGAAACAAATGTGTATTTTTTGTGTGTCTTTGCAGCTTGAAATTCTTGCATCTGGAGAGGACTTGGTGATCGTAAGTACAGCTAGTAAACTGAGCGTGTGTATTAACCAGCCCTCTTTACAGATGATGAAAAAATCAGGAATCTCTAGATACTAGTTCATAATCCCTCAGATCATGAAAGACTGTCTGAGATTTGAACACAGACACTGTCCCAAATAGGATTTCCCATTCCATCCAGAAGACTTCTGTGTGGAGAGATTAGTGGATAGTCAAACAGCATGCCTCATGAAAATGATAACCTTCATAAAACTGAACAGCAGGGCAGATGTTGTTTGCTGGAATCTGAGCCAGATCTATTTTCAAGTGCCAAATTGCTGTCTCAGGGATGATACTGATACATAGTCCACTTACCTGCCTGAGGCAAGAGAAGCAGGGGGGGAATTTTCCATATGGCATAAAAGTCTCCAAATCCCTGGGAGACACAACCATTAGATCTAACTGAATTTACTTTGATTCCCAAACTAGATGTGGCTGGAAAAGAATGTTGCAGTTTTGATCAGGATGAATTTTGGGACCTCACACCAAATCTATCTGACACCTAAGTCATGCTTTCTTTGGTTAAGAAAACAGTGATTACAGAAATCATGGGTGTAATATTTTACAAATTAATGATGCTGCAGAAGATACTAAATAATATCAATCAGTGTATGAATATTTATGCTACGAAAGCATTTTGGGTTTGTTCTGAAACAGAGTTGGTGTCCAGAAGATCAAAATCTGCAAAATTCCTGAATCTTCATCCCTTCTTTTACCTTGGCTTTCCACTCTTATGATGGAGAAGACTCTCATGCACATGAGGTCTGACTTCTCTTTCCTTTCCTTTTGGTCTTCCTTCATTATTGTCTCATTCACAGCTCAGTAGGGTTTCATTCTTTATTTACTTGTGTGTGTGTGTGTGTGTGTGTGTGTGTGTTTCTCTCTTGCTAAAAAGAATAAAAATAGTTCCCAAGTAGTGAGTTCAGTATAAAAAAGCTCATATGCATTGTTGTATGTATATGCTCCTAGTGATAATAACACAGAAATTCAGAAGTGTCTTATGCAACTCTACCCAGTTATTCAGAAGCATACTGAAACTGATACTTCTTTTACTGTCAACAAACACATCGCTCTTTATTGTCAGCCACACATATTTATACACAGAAAAGTGTACATGTGCATGCACACATGCACACACACACATACACACACACACACACACACACACACACACCGTGCTATGTTTTCTTCTATTCCAATAAGACTTTCAATCTATGACTTCCTTTTTATCATTATACTGGCAGCATGTCAATAATTTTCTTTATTCAACACATTCATAACTTTAGAAAAGTTTTAGTTCTTGCTTCTCTTCACTTCTAACATTTTAAAAGAGGGATTCCCAATAAGAGGAACCTTGTGGATCCAAGTTTCAACATCTACAAAGCAGAACTTTTGATGTGTTTTAGCTGGATAAAGTGTCTTGTTAGTGTCCTGGGTGGCTTTGATCTTGCAATCCTTATTGTTAAGTATTTTTCCATAGCTTACAAACATCTCTGCCGATGCAGTACTTTTAATAAAACCAGATCAGACCAAATTAGAAGACATCCAGGTTTAATGGATGGCAGCACTCCAGGGTGGCCCCCTAGGAAAACACAGAGAGGGAAACAGAGAACCAAAAGACCACAAAAAAGTGGGTGACCACGTGTTCATTCTCTTCGGGGGGGAATGTTTAAAAAGCCTATGGGAATGGTCTTGACCTTCTCTGGGGAGGGAGTCACTATTTTGGTGGGTTTTCTTGACCCTCCCTGGGGAGGGGTCACTGTTTGGCAGGGTTTTTCAGAGGAGGAGTTTGGACTGAGGCAACTCCCAGCAGAGGAAGCTTTGAAAAGGAACTTTTCACCCAACATTCTAAAAATGAATGCCAGGGATCTGGGATGAAATCCCCAACTAAACAGTCAAGACTCTTTGTATAAAGGGGTGTTAGGGAACTGACCAAACATTCCAGACTTTCTTGGATAAGGATGGTTAGGGCGTGCATGCTCAAGTCTGGCTACTTCATGCAGGCATGGGGCAACGAGGAAGAGAGGAGAGCTGGGAGTCGGTGGGCTCACACTCAGAGAAAGGTGTATGTGGCTGTAGTGACATCCAGTTTACTATCAGCCTGGAGGCCTCAGGTAGCTGTTCCTTGAGGGAGATGAGAAGGCAGGTGGCAGGAGAAAAAAATACGTTGTTATTATTGGTCCTATTAATGGGGCTAGCCACAGAAAGGGTCATTAACTGCCATAAAGAATGGGACCCAGAAGTGCGCCCTGGTTGGACAGGTGAGGTACAGGTACATAAGTAAGGCACAAGAGCAGATATTCCTGCCTTTTTAAAACAAGATTTTAGTTGGTAGGTATCCTTGAGCTGGGAGAGTTGGTACCAATGGGGAAGTCCTAGGAGCTGGTGTAGGTGTTGGCATTGTCTGGAGGGCCCTTTGTAAGTTGGTCTTGGACCAGACAGCGGAAGTGACCTGCAAATTATGCTTAAAAGTGGATGGGGTTAAAATATGCTCTGGAGACTGTCAGTTTTTACCAGACCAGATTTCTTGATAAAGCAACAGAATTTTTTTTTTTTGGAACCTGCAGGTATCTGTAAGGCAACTAAAGCAAAAACGTTTTAGAAAACAATTAAAGAAAACTGGAAACTCTGAATCTCTTAAGATCCACCTAAAACCTGTTAATTCTGGACTATGAAGCCTGTGAAAAAGGCACACCTGTCTGTATTTTTAACAGGAAACTTAACAAATGAAGTAATGAGCTACCAGTCCCTCAAGTCATCAAATGCCATTAGACAGATATGGGAGGGATAAATGAGCAGAGATGAGAGAGCTTTTTTAGCTATGCAGGCAATTCCAATTCTCTCCATTTTTGGTGAACAGCAGTCTAAGAAGCAGTACTTGCTATTAGCTGCTGAGTCCAAGAAGTCTGAAGATTTTCCTGTGGGGGGAAGATTTAGTCTACCTGTCTTGGCAGGATGAGAAGATTGATCCCCTGGGTGTAGCAATTTGGAAGCTGAAGGGGTGGAAGGCTGCTTTTTCCTGTGTGGGTGGCTTTGTCATACCCAAAGGCACCCAAAGGCAGAAGGTAACCATGCATCTTCTGTAGGATGCTGCAAGAGCTCTTTTGTTAAATGACATACTCTCAGATGTGTAAAGGCACTTGAGAATTGGGTGCCATTATCTGTTATTTAACTAGACTTATAAGTTAAATTTAGACATGTATTTTATCCAATTAGTTGCAGATTACCAAAGCTAGTAAATGTAAGAAGATTAAAAGAAGAGGAGCAACCCCAAGACTTCAAGACATGGTTGGAAAGCACTGTGTCCACTGAGATTCATGCCAAGCTGCTGCTTCTTTTAGAGAGATTGTTCTAGGTACCTCAGATTAGACTTTCACATTAAGTCCAATG
>JAQHUG010000052.1:4071912-4094031 GCA_028555095.1 Dicrostonyx torquatus
TTTAATCCCAGGATTTAAGAGGCAGAATTAGGAGAATCTCTGTAAAGTCAAGGTCAGTCTGGACTACAGAGTGAGTTCCAGGACAGCCAGGGTATGAGGTGTGTTCATTTTTAGTAAATTCTAGGGAGTCTTTAATTTCTTTGTTTTTCTGCCTCAACCAGTAGTCATTCAGTAGATAGTTGTTTAGTTTCTATGAGTTTGTAAGTTTTCTGCTGTTTCTGTTATTGTAGAAATTCAGCTTTAATCCATGATAGTCTGAGCATATGACTGGACAGAAAGAATACTGAATGCCAGCAGATGGAAAAAAACCCATCAGGGTCTGTCTACTCAGATTCTTCTTGGCCTCTCTTCAGTTTTTCAGTTTTTTCAGTTTTCTTTCCACTATTAGATAGGGTACAGACAACATTTTAAATGGGGATCTTACGACTGACAGACAAACAAGATGGTCAAATAATTTCTTTATTGCTAGATTTCACACAGGAACTTGGCAGAAAGTTAGAATAGCATTTTATATTTTGTGGATGGATTTGGAGAAAGAAGATTATGTTTTTTATAGTTGGTTTCTTAGAATCCCAGATATTGTTGCTGACCACAGGGAAGAAGGAGGGCAGGAGTCATCAGGGAGGCTGGGGAGGTTAGGGGAAAATTACAAAGAAGTGTTGCTTCTGAGGTTCTCATTTGGGGTACTACTTCCCAAGTCCTAACTTGAGTTATCAAAGAATACTGATTGCTTTGTATCATCACAAAGCCCATTTCAAAAGGGTTATTGTTCTAGGAAGGCCAGGGAAAAGTAGATTATATTTCAACAAGTTAGAAATGTTTAGAAAATTAAAGTGAATAAGAAATTAAGGAAATATTTTGAACATTCTCACCTTTTATAATCAGCCATGGTTTGACTTTTCTAGCTGGACTGATTGCTCTCAATCCTAAATGCAAATCAGAAACACCTCAGGAATTTAAATCACTTCCCTAAAAGTATTGTGACCAATCTGGATGAGCTGGGAGCCCTGAGTAAGCTACTCTGTTCTAACTCATCATCACAAAATCAAATTCCTGGAATAAATGACCTCAAAGCTTCCTTCTGCCTTTGATGGTCTGTGATTCTATTCTCTTACACATTCATGCTTCCCCCAGAAGAAATGCCATACCATCTCTTAATCTCAAAGCAGAAAGAAATCAATTAGCTTTTAATATATTTCTGTTCATTTACATTTTACATTAAGTACTAAAACTGAACTCAAGTACCTGGCTTTTATCTTAAAATGAGAATTATCAGAGACTAAAACCATCTTATTTCATTCTTTGTTAGGAGATATAGCCTAGCTCACTGCAGGACAGAGAAATCCCTGTGGTGACATAACAAAGGACTTGCAGGATTGTCAGATTTTGCCAGAAAGCTGCTCACAGGGAGGGGTCTCATCAGAGACATTCTGCTGCAGAACCACTGGAGGAAGTCATTGGAGGAAGATGCAGCCCACCAGATGCTACTGGTTGCTGTGCACATCAGGCCCCAGATGCTAGAGGACCCGTGCAAAGTCTGAGCTCAACCTAGAGAAGCCACATACAGGGCAATACTCCTCCCTGGGATTATACTAAAACTAGGTAGGAAAAATCATTTCTTTCCCTGCAAAGTGCTGCACACCTCCCCCATTCCCTATACCTTCCACATCCAAAATTTAGCACCATGCTTTCTAACAGTCCCAGATTCATTTTCACAAAACAAGCTAAAGGGGCCAATTAGAAATTGAGACACAATAAAATGACAAAAGACATGTGTGCCTTGAGAAAGACTTCTGGCTGTGCATATGTTATTCTGCCTGGGTACAGAACGGATGGAAGAATATTTCTGAAACCTGTCATGGTTGTGCATACCAATGGTTTTTTTCTCAGTATGTGGGACCCCAAAGCCTGCATGTGAGAATAATCTAAGAAGCTATTCCTGAGCTGAACTCTTTCCCTTGTGTTCCTGTCTTACTCACAGAACTGGTCTCCAGCTGTTCAACTCCAATCCCTGAAAACTTCATTCCAGACTCTTCCTTAATGTTCCTTCATCTTACAGACTCATGGGTGTGAAGAGATAAACAGTGTTTTGCTTTGGATACAAGCTGTCATTCATGTTCTTGGCCAGCATGGAAACGCAGAAGGATATCCAGACAAACACAAAGAAAACAGAACAATTCAAGAATAGTGGACATATAAGACAGTCTCTGGGACACTGTTGTGTGGGTCCAATGGCACTTTCAACACTGTGAGGTTCTCCTTATCTGAAGAAGGGAGGGGTTCCATAAACCAGACAAAACCTGAAAGAACCTGTCTTAGGCAGTAACAGAAAATGTACAATGATACACAGTCAACAAGACAAAATGACAGCCTACAGAATAGGAAAAGATCTTCACTAACCCCACATCAGACAGATATAGAAAGAACTCAAGAAATTGGTCACCAAAACAACATATAATCCAACAAAAAAAAATGGAGTACAGTCCTAAACAGAGAACTCTCAACAGAGGAATCTGAAATGGCTGAAAGACACTTAACGAAAAGCTCAACATCCTAAGTCATCAGAGAAATGCAAATCAAAACAACTCTGAGACTCTATCTTACACCTGTAAGAATGGTCTAGATCAAAAACACTATGACAACTTATCCTGGAGAGGTTGCGGGGAAGAGGCAAAACTTCTGCATTGCTGGTGGGAATGCAAGCTGGTACAACCTCTTTGGTTGTCAGTGAGGCAATTTCTCAGAAAATTAGGAAACAACATTCCTCAAGACCCAGTAATGCCACTTTTGGGTATATATCCAAAGGATGCTCAATCGTGCCACAAGGACATGTGCTCAACTATGTTCATAGCAGCATTTTTTGTCATAATCAGAACCTGGAAACAACCTAAATGCCCCTTGATCAAAGGGTGAATAAGGAAAATGTGGTAAATTTACACAATGGAGTACTACACAGCACAAAAAATAATTACATCTTGAATTTTGCACGCAAATGGAGGGAGCTAGAAAACATCATTTTTGAGTGAGGTAACCCAGACACAGAAAGACAATTATCACATGTACTCACTCATAAATGGTTTTTAAACATAAAGCAAAGAAAATCAGCCTGCAAACCACAATCTCAGAGAATTTAGACAATAATGAGGACACTAAGAGAGATTTACATAAATATAATCTACATGGGAAGTAGAAAAAAGACAAGATCTCCTGAGTAAATTGGGAGCATGGGGACCTTGTGGGAGGTTTGAAGTGGGGAGGAGAGAGACAGGGAGGGGAGCAGAGAAAAATGTAGAGCTCAATTTTAAAAAAAAAAGACAAAACACTAATAATAATAATAATAGTAATAAAAAGATAATGTACAAAGAACTTGGATACTTGAATTTTAAAATTAACTCTTTTTAATGAAAGCAGGCATGATAAATCCCCTCACAGACTTTTGACTTTCGAATATAGACTAATGTAGTCTTTGAAAAGCAGGCAGAGAGCATGTTTTTATTTCTCCCACTAGGGCTTGGTGATGTCACAAACAGGCTGCAATGATGCTCTAACTGGTGCTCTCTACAGCCCAGCCGGGAAAGCAGCTTTACCAACACCCCAAGTCTTGCTGCAAACAAAAGCAGGTGTTGTAATATGAGGAGCAGAAAAGTCTCAGCTGCCCACATGCACTCCCTGCAGGAAGAATACCAAATGTTCCAGTTCCAGAATCAACCCTCATTGCTATATGCCCTAAAGCTAAATCAATTGAAATCACATCATTGTCCAATGCTGATAGCTCCCAGGAGGGACTAATTAAAAATACTAATCAAGCCCTCCCTGATTTCAATGAGGCAAGTCATAAAATTATTTATGATATTCTTTCTCTCTCTTTTCTCTCTCTCTCCTCACATGTCATTTCAGTAAAAAAAAAATCAATCTTTAAGATGCAACTTTCCTATAAAATATTGAATGGTAACTGTAAATATGTAAGAAAAAATATGGCACAAAGGAAGAGACTCAAATTTTCTATAGTTTCTTACTTCAAAACAGTTTTATTCTGGAGGTCTCCAGACATTGAAATTCACTATTTTGATACGAATAAAATGTGTGGAGGAGAAACACTGCAAGTGCACACATATCTTGTTTGTTTCCTTGTAACACAGTCAGTTCTCACCACGGATTAACCAGAATCTGATCCTCAGTCATTTTAACTCTGGTGTCCTGGCATGTGTATTAACTTCTGAAGGAGGGTTCATCTGTATTTCTGTGCTTTGATTGGTTAAATAAAAAAGCTGCCTGGGCCATTTGATAGGGCAGGACTTAGATAGGCGGGGAAAAGAAAAGAGGATGCTGGGAAGACTGGGTCAGAGCCAGTCGCCATGAAGCTCCCGCCGCAGATGGAAGTACCGTAGATCCCTCCGGTAAGTCACCTACTCGTGGTGGCATACAGACTTTTATAATGGGTTAGTTTATGAGGTGAGGGCTAGCCAGGAAGAGGCTAGAGATAATGGGCAAGGCAGTATTTAAATTAATACTGGTCTCATGTGGTTATTTCAGGCATAAGCAAGCAACCAGCGGCTGAGTGGGTCAGCAGCTGGGGGCTTGGGAGCCAGGCGCTGGGAACACAACCCACACCTCTCTGCCTATTTACAACAAACTTCGGAGTCATTTATTTACCTTATAGTTAAAGGAAAAAATGGAAAAAATTTTAAGTGTGCTCATGTCTTTGTGGATCCACTGGAGGGCACACTAAGGCCCTTGGATTCCCTCTAGGGCAATGGTTCTCAACCTTCCTAATGCTACAACCATTTAATACCTCATGGTGTGGTGACCTCAACCATAAAATTATTTTTGTTGCTATTTTATGGCTATAATTCTGCTACAGGTATGAATTGTAATGTGAACATTTTGGGAGATAGAGGTTGACAAAGGAGTGGCGACCCACAAGTTGAAAATCACCATTTTAGGGCATTTGTTCCACATAGCCATGAAACCTGTTTTCCAGATTAGGCTCCTAAGAGCAGAGAAAAGTTGGTTGAAGGATGGTCTCATTATAGACCATCAATAAAATGCCCTAGAGTCATGCTCAGTATCTGCAGACCTGGTGGCAGTGGTCAGTCTAGACAGAACCTGAGAAAGGTAGTATGAATTCCACCCTCACCACTAATCAGAATTGGACACTTGGGCACAGTTCATAACAACTTGCAACTTGTGACCTCTACATGTACAAAATTAGTGAAAGTGACTCGTCATATCTTTCTCCGTGAACTGTTTGCAAACTACAGTGTAACTGCAGACCAGCTGCTGGCACAGCACCTGGTTCCTAAAGAAAATGAGCTTCCAACACTGAGCATGATCCCCTCCTTTCTTCCCTCTGGTTGCTGATTCCTAATCTATTAGGGACTGGCGTTGATGGGGGGGCTATTTTTGAAGTCTATTTTCCTTGTATTTCTTCTAGTTCAATATGTATCTGTCTTTTATTTCCTACCCAGAGTTTGTAACCCCAAGTTAGCAATGCTGAAGCTGTTGCTATGACTACAGCAATCCTGTGACTTTGGGAAGTGATAAATCAGCAGGAGGCAGAATCTGTGCTTTCATGCACATGTTCTCGAAATGGCAAAGTGGGAAGAGTGTACCTCCAGAGGATTCTGAAGGATGAGATGTTGGGTCTTCAACAAGACTAGATACAAGTTACGTGTGCGGAGTGAGGTCTGTGCAAAGTGTATACACCCTTTTCCACATCCTCAGCAATATCAGACCTTCCTGAAGGAACACATGACTAAACTCCCCAGGCTCAAACACAAGTTCGATGTTTGATGTATTTCTGTCTGCTTTTTGTCTCCTCCATCTTTAGTTAGGTATCTTTTTCTTGCAATTTAGAAACAATGTCACTCTGAATTTCACTCCAGAAAAAAATTACTAAGGGAAGACCCCCTTTTCCTTTTAAAATTGTCTATTGAATTTATTTAGTTGATAGAAAATGGTAATACCCAGGAACCTTGCCCCTTGTCATTGCTGACACAGACACACCTGTTTGTATATGGTTACTTTTGGTCCTCTTATTTTTTTAATCATTACTGAGGTATAATTAACAGATAATTGAATACATTCAGTAAAAGAGTGATGCTTTGGCATGTACTTAAAGGGTGGCATGATTTCCACAATCAAGCTAATGAACTTATTACCTCATAGTTAGTTTTTTTTATAACATATGTGATATGAATCCTTAAGATCTCTCTCAGCAAATTACAAAACCACTGTATTATTAGCAGTGCACATTAGGCCACTAGAACATGTTTCTTCAAACTGCAAGCTGTACTCAGACCAACATCTTCTGTCCCCTGATAATCACCTTCTACTTCTTCTGTTTATTAATTCAACATTTTTACATTCCATTAAGTAACATTATGTAGTATTTGCCTTTTGGAATCTGGCTATTTCATGAACTATAGTATTCACTAGGGCATGAAGGTCATGTTATCAAATGACAGGGTTTCTTTTTTAAGATGAAATATTATTTTGCATGTGATTGTACAACACATACACATCACACATGTGTATACACACACACACACACATGCACACCATTTCTTTGTTCATATGTTGCTGATGGGCACCACTGTTGGAGTCATTGCTACTATGCCTGATGTTGCAGTGAGCATAGCCACATCGACATCTTTTCTAGATAGTAATTTAATTTTCTTTGTTTATTTACCGGAGGCAGGATTGCTGGTTATATGATAATTCTGTTTTTAAATTTGTGAGTAACCTCCACACTCTTTTCCATAATGGTTGACCCCATTTACATTCTCAGCAATGATACATAAAAACTTCTCTTTTCTCCACATTGCCAGAGAAATTCAAGTCAAAGCCACAGGGAAATATCGTTTCACATCTGTTGGGATGTCAATTATCTTTGTCATTCTAGCTTGGGATCATATCATCCCCAGTTTGAATAAAATGAATTTATCAATTCAGTCAAAATCCTTAACCTGCAAGGCAACAACAATTTATAAATGACTTCCTCACACCCTGTGCCAATCCACTTAACATATGCTTTCTCATTTTATCTTTCCAGCTACACTATGGAGTAGCTGCTAGTTCCTATCTCACAGAGGTATGTACTTTGCCTGAAGTTACAAAGTTTGTAAGTCTCCTAGTACAGTATTCATCAGAGTGACCCGCTTCCAGATTTACTAGTCTTTGAAATATATATATCCAGGAAATTAGTGCATGAACAAATGTTGACTGTGGCACTTCGTGTATAATGAATGGTATTGTGTCTTTTGACTCCTGAAAAAGCGAATTTCCTTCTTCTCTTTGCTCTTTGTAAAACTTGGTCACTATTCACACACTGGAGAGAAGGTGTGTTCTAACTTTTCCCAACAGGATCGTTGCTTTCTTCATTAGTGTGTAAGGAAACAGAAGGTATGGTGAATAGAAAATAGACTTTAGACCATGACTAACCTGTAACATGAGGGTCCTGCTCATTGGGGTTTCTGTCATGCCCAGTACCCCACAGCTGGCAAGCCCCAAAGAAAATCACACAGAGACTCTACATTAGGTTATACACTGATTGGACGATTATCTCAGGCTTCTTACTAGCTATTATAACTTATATTAACCCATCTATGTTAGCCACATGGCTCAGTACCTTTTCTCAGCTGGGCAGCTTACATTGTTGCCTCCTTGGTGGTCTGTGCAGGAATCCCAGGGAAGCTTCCTGCTTCCCAGACTTTCTCCTCGCCCTGCCTCTACTTCCTGTCTGGTTGACTCACCCACACTTCCTACCTGGCCAATCAGCATTTATTTAAAACATGATTGACTGAACAGACAAGTCTCCTGCACCACTAAACAGAGTATAATTTCTATATACCTCCAGTGATCCTACTCAATTATTTGTGGTTAAAGAAGTGACCAACGATCTCTCTGATAGAAAGAGCTGAAATTACAAGAATGTGATAAGATCTGCTCACCATCAGCTCATTCTGTGCAACAGGCCTTTTGAAATAGACAGGCATCATATTTTTTAAATTCAAAGGATGAATTTATTTCTTCCCTGTATTTCTGTCTCTCTTTTCCATTCATTTCTCACTTCCAGCTGTACATCCCTAGTGGCATTGTGATAATGTAGTAAAGATATTGATGTGAAATTCCAAACATATTCTGCCTTTCTTATCTATAGATTCTGCATTTGTAGATCCAAGCAGTTTAAATAAAAATATGCACAAAATGTCCCAGAAAGTTTGCAAAGTAAAAACTTTAATTTTCTATGTGTCCAATGCTAAATCTGAGTGAAGTTTGATTCAAGTGTGTCAGTCTCTAAAAGACACCAAAATAATCAGTTTCACCTCTTGAAAAGATAGGGTACCAAGATCTGACCATTCCTTTCTTCCCTTGTCTTTTCATCTCCTTTGGTGCCTTTTTAAATTTCTTCTTCATTCACCTATAGTTGTTTATGCACAGAGGCATAGAGTTCATACCTGCTGGCTCTACATGTTAGATTCCAAAAACAGTGAAATCCTGGAAGCCCAAGCTTTGAATGCAGTTAGAAGCATAGTTAGAAGTCAACATTGTAGGTACCCGACCATCAAATGACAAGGATCATTAACTTTATTCTATTTTCTTTCTGTCTTTTTAATGTAATTTTTAAGTTATTTATTACTTAAGACATTGGTTTGCTATATCACACCTCCAGTCCCAAAATATATAAGACAGTAAGGGGCCATATGCTTCTAAGCACTATAAAACTGTCAAAAGAAGATTAACTCATTTCATCTAATTTGATTCTATAGAACATTTGACATTTTATTTTCACTTGTTGTATTTATTTATGATAAGCACTGTGGCTACCTTTCATTTCCAAGAGCTTTCCTGGAACTCTTTACTGTGAAGTCATGAGACACAAGGTTAATAGTAGTCAGCAGGTCACATGCGTCATTGACTGTCCAGTGAAAAGAAGTATGATTAAGATTCTAAGTAAATAGGCTGTCGGAAAGGAATATAAATTGCTTTTAATATCATAACTTCAGTTCCAATGAAGAGTCTAAATGACTTCCTTGCCCGTTAACAATGCAATTAATTTCAGAGACTAGCTGCTTCTTAAACAGCTGTTGGAGCTAAAATGTAGGTCATTGTTGGCAAATGTTGATGAATGTGTCATAGTTCCAAACTGGACCATGGCCTGAGCTCAGCACAAACAGAACAATGCCATAGTTCCATTCTTTACATCTAGATCTAGGTCAGTATCCACATCCAACATCACGCATCTACTAAATACCTACAAATGGAAAGTCAGATACAACCCTATATCTGAAACACACATCTAAACTTCCTCAGACCTAAATCGACTTGATCCTTGCTCTCTTGGATGACATCACTCCTTTTGTCTTTTCTTGTCCTCAGGTCTGGTTTTTCACAGATTGTAGTTACAGTTTCCTTGGAATTATTTACATGAGAGTTTGACAAGACTCAATAATTCAACACATGCACTGGTGTAATTTCATTGGGTATAACAAACCACAACAAAATTTAGTTACTTAAAATGACCACATTTATTTTGTTCAGCATAGTTTAGAAGATTGGGAAATGACCTGCAGCCTAATTGTGTTTAGTCGACAATGGCTGAGCTCCTGCAAGTCATTGGCAGAATTTATACAGGTCAGCATGTCAGCTTCACAGTAAGGTGGAAGTAGGTGGATGGCATTGGAGGAACTACTGCACAATATTTCTTAAGGTCATTACTTTTATATTATAGAGTAGAGGAGTGAACAGGTGGAGATACTCAACAAATAAACACATGCGTGTGCTGTCAATGAGCAGTCTCCAACTGTGCATGTGCTGGGGAAGGATGGTAACAGGTCTGTGTAGACAATCAGCAATATGAGTGCCTCTGGGGCAACCCAGTGATGGAACATGTCTATTACCTGAATTATAGCTAGCCTGAACTTAGTCCTGAGGGAACCATTACTTTGATAGTCTATTGGATTCTCACTCTGAAGAGAATAAATAAAGAAATTACAAACTGTGGAGAGCTGTATATTCAGTGGATTTTAAAACATATGTGATAAAACATGTGAATAAAACACAGTTTGGAAATGTTTTATCTGTTTCATTGACATGTGCTTCACAAGATCATAGAGAATAACTCATACAAGTAATACAACACACATATAGATAAGCATATATATATAAGCATGAACATTTGTGTATTTTAAAACAGATTCACATATCTATATGTATTTATATGAAACAAATATTTTTGCACATATAGTTTTATGCAGCAATGAGTTTATATGAAACTACTTTCTCAAAAGTCCTTTCCCTTCTGTAAGTGTGTCTATGTAAGACATGTAAACATACATACACCACTTTTTGTGTAATAAAATCTTTATTTCTAAGTGCTTAATCTTGAATATTATTGTCTCTTCCACTGGGAGGTGATGGAAAACTCATTTATTCTATACTTGCACTGAGACAAGTCTTACTGCTATCTGACTCTTTTGAATTTGATGCATTTTTAGCTTTAAAGAAGCTCTGTAATAATTTTAACTCTCTTGAGTATATAAACACTCAAAATCTCCGAAACAACTTCTTGAAAACAGAAAACTTACTGAGACCTTCTATTTTCCCTCATGCAGTAATGATACAGCCACCGTCCCTTGCCTTCTAAGTTCCTTCATGAGTAATGATACAGCCACCATATCTTGCCTTCTGATTCCCCTCATGTAGTAATGATAACAGTCACAATCCCTTGCCTTCTAAGTCCCCACATGCAGTAATGACACAGCCACCACACCTTGAGAGAGCTATTTATTTCATCATGCTTGCTTAGCTTTGATGCTAAACTCCCAGGTCTTACCAACTGCTCTGGAGGTTTGTTGCATTTCTAGACTTATGGGTTGAGGAAAGGAAGTGAAGCTCTTTGGGGATTAATAATTCTTTGTACTGGAATATAATCCAGTTCCCTCCTTCTCAACTTAAGACATCAATGTCTCCATTCTCTATGCATTTGCATACCAAGTGTGTAAAATAGAACCTAGCGTTCTATCTTGTGCCTTTTACATTTTCATCTCTCACTTTGTGAAAAAGTAGTCAGTTTAAGACAATACGTGATATTAGAAGATAGGAATGGAGGCAGAGCACACGCTAGAGAGGGAAGTTCCTAGGAACTAATCTAGGAAAACTAGTGTTTATTGTTGATAATATTATTTTCAAACATATTAAGTCATTATTAATTTATATGTAACGTATTTCTTCATCTTACGGGAGCATTTATTGGAGGAAATTTTACATACAGATCGCATCTATTTAATAAAACTATACCAGCAACCTCCCTATTGCAGCCTGTGACTTTCCTCACCACAGGCTTTTGTTCTAGGTTACAGGACAAGATCTGAGTTCCCTAGTGTGCAGTAAACCTTAAATTCAATCAGAAACCAATTGGCTTAACTTGTAATCACCATGCTGCTAACAACCCTGTCATATAGGTGCTATAGTATACACGATCCACTTCTAAGCAGGGATGTTGTTGACAATTCTCTTCCAAGAGGCTTCACTATAAAATATAACCAGTGGAGATAAAGTTTCTGTTTAATTTCTAATTTCTCTGTGTCCCAGAGCCAAATCTGAGGATTTAGTGGTTATCTAAAATGCATCCTTCTCCCTATTCAATGTTTTCTTTGTGATTTTGGCCCTGTTTTAGTGTCACGTTCTATATGGAAAATCCTTGTCTACCTTCTGGGAAGTCTGCTCAGCTTTAGACCTGTTTGACCTCAGAAGCGTTTTCTATCAATGCAGAATCATCCTAACAGATAAATGGCTGAAGGAGCCCTAGATGTCGTCATTTCATTTGTTCAAAGACTGTTGAGATGGGCAGAGTTGATGAGAGCTTCACTGGCCAGGATTTACCTTTGACTGAGAAGTATATTTTTACTCTTTAATATTTAAGGAGAACCTAGGATAGGTCCTGAATTAAAGAAACGAGACTCATGACTAGAAGCAACTCTGCCTCTGGTGTGTATTAGAAGGCACTTGTATCAAGAATTCTATTGTTCTCGTCATCATATCAGCTCCTACAGCAAGAACACATGGGGTTTCGTTTTGCCATCTTCATAACTGAAACACCCAAAAGGTTAAGAGTGATTGCTGGAAAGATGAACAAGGAAAAGAGTCCACCAGAAATCTTCAAATCTGGAGGAAGAACCTCACACAGCTTGTCCTGGCCATTGGGCTTCCCTGCACAGATACTTTCTGATCCTGAGTCACATCTTTAAATGGTTTGGTAATCTATGTCCAACAATGAAATTTGATCCTAAGGCTCTAGTCACTCATGACAAGTTAAAATGAGCTAATCCTTATTCCACTGGAGTATTGAAAGTACTAAAACATACCCTTCTTGATCAAGTTTATTTTTAGCTCAAAATTTGCTTAACTGAAACAAAAGATTTGTGTGAACAATACCCCTACATAATTCTCTTGAAACTTTTCTAAGCATATGGTGGTTAGACCATTTTCCTAGCTCCAAATGTTGTCTGTCCCTCCCTAGTTGACAATACTGAGCCCCTGATAGGCATGTGCCCAATCTTACTTCCCTCTGATATTGGTAGAGCCACAGGATTCAGCCAAACCAAACTGTAATCATCTCTAAGTCTTTAAAAGTTAATGCTGAGTCAGACATCATGTTTCTATGTTTAGACATTACCAATATTCTCAAGATGCATCTAGGGGATTTTGATATGACCACTGTGTGTCCCTGTATGAATGTCTGCTGTACCTGAGTCACTTATTCGGGCAGCTTGGAGCAGTGAATATCAAACACTGTAGTGTGTGACTAACACTGTTTTAATTTCAACAAAAAAAATTAAAAAATAAATAAATAAATAAATAAAATTACGTAAACTTGGAACAAGAGAACGTAGGTGACAGGGAAAGGGAAAACTATGTTCAACGAAACCAGTAAGTCTCACTTTCACTATTGTGTTCCCACCTTGAGTTTCAAGAGATACCCATCTCTATTTATAATAAATGTTCCTAGTGATGCTTCCTAAAGTTGTATATTTATTTCGCTACAAAAGAGTCCTGGTAAATAGGTGATTTGATAAGTAAATCATTATACTTTTAAAAATGGATGTATTCTGTATTACTGGGAGTTCTGCTTATGCACAAATGTAGCATAAGCTTATGTTTTTCCTCTTTCAGTGGTCTCTTTTATCTCTCAAGAAAAACATCAAAGCTGTTTGCTCTTTCCATTGTACAGTTCCCCTTGGGACCCATGGGACCATGACATATGCTTCCTTCATTTTATTTCATAATTGCCCTTCAAAATGAGTAAAAATTTTAATTTTTTATTGGATTTGTCTCCTATGAATTCATAAAAATTTTCACTTTAATGCATTTTTTATCTAAAAATAGGAAGAAGGGATGACACTCCAGTTTCTACTGTATGTGAAGGTCTCCCAGCACGTCTCTCACTTCTGAAAAGAAAACCATCTATGTCCACATCCTTTTGCAGAAAGAAGCTGCTTTTGTGGTCACCCTAAACAGCAGCAAAGGAAGTGACACATTCTTTGCAGACTGGCCTTCCAGGTTCAAAAACACATCTCTTTGCTGGAGTTCAATCTTCTAGACGGCCATCACAGATTCACCAGGGAATCAATGCAGTTAAATTTACATTGACCTCAGTAGAACTGTTTGTAATGGAGCAAAATACCTTCGGGCTCTTGTCTGAGGCTATTCAAACAGATAGAGACAATCTACTTGGATAATTTTTTTCTAGGGGCATATGGTTAGTCAGAAGAATATGGTTGGACCCTGGGATACATGGCACGTGTAAGCGCTTTAAGGCTTGAAATTTTGTGGCATAATTTAAGTAGGGTGAGTATAACCTGTCATGAATAATGACCTTAATAAAAGATAACATTGATTGTCTGTTTAAAATGTGTCAAATAACATATATCACATAGGAGCAAAGGGATTATTGCCATCGTGTTATTATTGGGCAACCTGCTACTCAGAGAAACTATTCCTGTGTATCAGAGCAGGGGCTGGACAGTGTGATTCTGATGTTGAGAGTTTAGAAACTCACCATGAAATATTCCCTTATTTCTTCTTCAGAAAAATTACCATTTCCAAGACTGACAGGCAACACAGGCTCTCAGATAATCCTAGGATGAAGTGTACATGAAGAAAAAAGAGAAGGTCCAGCATAAAGACTAGGAAATAGCCAAATATGGCTGCCATGCAATAAGAAGCACTAGAGAAGTTTCATTTTATAAAGAAAACCAAGGAACATGGAATACTTTGACACTCCTGAGGAATAGGCTAAGAGTAATACAGTATCTTTCATCTGGAGGCAGAAATTTAGGATTTATCCAGCAAACAGAATTTCAGAAAGTCGACTCCTGAATGGATGAAGTGGACTTCTGCTTGAAATAGTTGCTTGTTGGGACTTCCAGTTCTGTACCCCAACTATTGAACAAAATGCTTAAAATTGCTCTTTCAAAACATTTATTTAAGAATTCCTTTACCAGTGTCTTAGTGGAAGCATTTTCAGAGATCCAGCGTATCAAAAATCAGTCATCCAACTCCTACTCCGTAATGAAGATGCTTATTGTGGTTGGAGTGTTTTTTATTTTAATCTTGCTTTCTTTTTCCAAACAGCATCTTCTTGACGGACAATAACCAGTCTGCTTCAAAAGGCTCCCTGAAGTGTGGATTGAAAATAAACCCTCATTAGAAATTCCCTCCCTTTCTGCTCTATTTAAGTGGCAGTCAATTAAAAAAAAACTCTAGAATCTTCATACTTGATACCTAGAAAGAAAATCTATAGGGAAGAAAGAATGAGGTAAGATATGTGTCCACTCTCAGGATCCTCGTCTTCCTTTCTCTCTCTCTCTCTCTCTCTNTCTCTCTCTCTCTCTCTCTCTCTCTCTCTCTCTCTCTCTCTCTCTCTCTCTTATAAACTAGCAAGGTGAAAAAAAATCCTCTAATTCCCTATTGGCTCTTTTTTTCCTCCCTCAAATAACTCTTCATTCATAACTTATCTCAAGAAGTTGTTTTGAAATAGAAGAGGCCTTCACATCTCAAGAACACAAATAAACCACAGGGATGAGATGTATTGAGGGCCTGTCATCATCCTTGGCCTCTTGTCCTGCCTATCAACCAGGGTTCCTATACCAGTATGCATTCAGATCAACCTGAGCCTCACAAATTTTTAAATGACATGCTACACATACCAAGGATGGTGGCAGATCCTGTCATTTACTTAAATAAAAGACATCCAGCATTTTGTCCATTCCTAAGCCCCTCATGAAAATAGTTATATGGGATTTGGCATTAGAATCAGTGAGAAATAAAGCAGTCAGGTGAGAATTTCAGCTAGAGGGAAACAGGGCACCTACCATCTAACTCTAAAAAACAAACAAACAAAACATATCAAATCCGATATTTGAGCTATGGCTGTTAGCAAAAGCTTCTTCGTCTGCAATGGTGGGTGCAAAAGTTACATTTGTCTGTTAAGAATGTGCAGATTCCTCAGGTTATATTGCTATAACAACCTTTCCCAGATTCACTGGCAGCAACAGCAGCATGCTGGTTCACTTGCGGACCCTCGTTTGTCTAGTGGCTGTGTTCAAATTCATTTGCACTAAAGAGAATTTTTAGATATTACCTTTGCTCAAACACTGGGAGAGCAATGGGGACTGATTATTGAGGTTCTGGCTCTTATTGTTGAAATAAGAACAAGAGGGTCAAAGAAAAACATTCTCATTCTCGCTTAGAGATTAAAATATACTGCCCCAAACAGGCTACTTTATTCTAGGATTGTTTTGAGCAGAAGGTGTTTGAGATTTATCAGACATAGGGAGAAGCCTCCAAGAGCTTGCCTTGCCTGACTCAAAGCAGAAACTTCTGAGGAATGAGAATGGTCATAAATCCTCTGTGCCAGTGGAGTTTTATGGCCATGAAGACAACAAAAAGTCTTTCTGAAAACAGATCTGTGCAAACAATTCTTCCTGTGCAAACAGGATAGAAAGAAATAGGATAAATAGTTGGAGTTGGCAGGTGGCACCACAAAGTTTCCTTTTAAAGTCACATGATCTCAGGAGAGGACAAAACAAAGGGTTCTGTGCAGGCACTGGTTGGTGAGTACATCAATGTTCAAAGACTAGAAAAAGGAATGAAGTTCATAGTTCAAGTCAAGTTACAGTAGGTATTTTATCTGTTCTTCTCAGTGGATAAAAATGAGTCATCCAGTCATTGATGATGCAAAATATGGTGAAATGGACAGAGCATCAGTGCTTTTCACAGTGTGCTCCCTAGCTTGTTTATTAGAAGGTGGTGGAGTATCTGGGAGATGGGGACTTGTGAAAAGAACTTAGATCAATGGAAATGTGCTGCAGAAATGAATTATGGACCCCAGAGCCTTCCTCTCTCTTTCTCGCTTGACTTCTGGCTACCATGAAAGAAGCATCACCTGTATCCTGTGCTCTCAGCCAAGGCCTTTTTCAGTGACGTTTCATTTGTATTATAATAAATAAAGCTTGTCCTCAAGATCAGAGAGTAAAACAGCCCACAGATCAATTAGCCTTACAGACCAGGCAGTGGTAACACACACCTTTAATCCCGTAGCCATCCTAGTTGCCATAGAAACCGGGCAGTTCATTCCTTTAATCCCAGAGGTACAGACCTTTAATCCAAACCCTAACGAGGACTGTAAAACCGGAGGAGACAACTCTCAGTCTCAATATCATTCAGAGATTCCTAGAAGCAGCATCACCATTTTCAGACTGAGGTCAAGGTAAGAACCAGTAGCTGGATGCTTTGTTTTTCTGGTCTTCTGGTTGAACCCCAATATCTGTCTCTGAGTTTTTATTAATCATGCATCAGCCTTCTGCCTCTTCACAGAGTGCAAAGTGATGCAACCTTGTGACCAAGGCCTGACCTCCTCGCCTGCTAAAATGATTGTTATAGTGGTGGGAATAGGACACACATGGGACCTGGAGTCTTGTCACTCCTCGGCAGAAGTCAGTGAAGCCGTGCATCTGACATCCCTACCTAAGAAATTGGGACATTAGCCACTTCTCAAAACACAAAGTAAGAAAAAAATGAAAACTTTGTATTTTCAAATAACACATTCTTGAAATGATTTAACCTGATCACTTTCTCTCTACATGAAGTTGGCAATCCTTTTCTTCATAGAAAAATTGGTAGCAGGTGGATCCAGAGGCTAAGAGACAGAAGATGGGTAGAGAAAATAAAGTAGAGCCAGGTTCACTGTAACAGTCTAAACATAGAAGCCACTGTTGTTATTGTGATTAATTTTGTTATTGTGACTGCTTCTTGGGTTTTGCTTTTTATTAAAGCTATTTTTATTATCTATTTTAAAATTAAATGCAAATAACCAAGCCTACAGTAGAATATTTGTTGAAAAACGAGCATGTGATTAATTTTAATGTGACCCCATTAACAATGGAACATTTGGCCAAAGAACCAATCAGATCTTGTTACAGTTACTTTCTACCATGATTTCCTTCAGGCATTGCGGGATCTATGCAAGGTGCCACTCATAATTTAAAGAGAACGGGTTTCCGAGGTACAGAGGGCACAGTTCTTTATGCAGACCCTCTATCTGGGGAAGATGCTACTGGATCTCAGTGTGTGCTCAGCCTTCTGCTATTGTGACACCATGACTCTTCCCATCACCACTCAGACTCTCTCGAGTGTGCTCATCTGCACACTAGGGCAGAGTTTCTCCTAGCATACTCCTGGCTTGTGAAGGATTCCTTTGAGTCTTTGTAGGAGAGTCCTAAATATTTCATAGACTCGTCAGCTTGTTTAATTATGTCTGCATGCAAAAAGATTTCCTAGATAGGCATTTATTCTGTGGTACTCTTAAATAAATGTTTAAACATCTGGGTTTCTCTGCTCAAGACACAGACTTCACTTGGAAAGAGAGGTTCACTCTACGTGGAGAACCTATAAAAATTTCTACATCTTATAGAATAGGATCTAAGTATATAAATGTGTGTCCCATTCTATCCTTGGCTATACAGCTAGATCCTGTTTTCAAACAAAGTAGAATAATAAAGATGCTATCAGGAACTCCAAGCAACCACTACTGTGTTCCCAGTTTCTGTCGGTTGTTATCTTAGGAGTGAAGCATAAATAGAATCATGCAGAATCTAGAATAAAACATTTAAGTTCTGTTAACTTACAATAGATTTACAAAGAGCTTTCCCTATTTTGTATAAACAATGTAAATTCTATTAATTCTATGGTGAGTATATATGTATAAACATTACCAAATGCATAAATACATCCATTGCCTCTAATAATTTCCTCACTTTCTTTATTAGTCATTGTTATTATTTGCATATTGCGTGATCTGTCCTCTAATGAATTTCATATGCAATATAGAATTTCAATTACAGGCAATACCCACACAAATTTCTAAAACACACTCCTATCGAGCAACTGTTTTCAAACCACTATCTCCCCCATCCTCTTCCCACCATTTCCTGCAGCCACCATCCTTTACTGTGCTGCTATGAGTTCCACTGTTTTATATAACCCATACAAATGGGATCCTGTTATAGTTGTTCATCTACATCTATCTTATTTCACTTAATAAAATACCTTTCAGGCTTCTCCAAACATGATTCATGTTGTAAATGACAGCACTTCTCCTTTGCAGTGTTACATAATATTTATTCCACAATATGTTTGAACGCTATGTTCTTGATCCTTTTAACCATCATTTAGTGATCAGGCTGTTTGCATGACTTGCCTATTACATTTAGTACTGTAATGATCAAGGAAGTGCAGATGCCTAATTTCAACATTCCTGGAGAGTCACAATATATAAACTCAATATTAGTGCAAAGAGGATTCCTGTTCTAGTTTCTATTTTCTCTACAAAAATCTGAACAAGACAAAAGACAAAGTGACAAAGAAGGAATTGGGAGTTGAAAGAAAACATGTGGACATATAAGTAGACTGGGACATGGGCATCTTTTAAACATTCTTGTCCAGATCACATCAATTAAATCACAGACATCAGAGAGACACAAGGTATGGCAGTTTTTGAAGTCATGTAGCTATCACAGTGTATAGGCAAATATTGAAAGTACCCATAATGGCATACTCCTGATAGTTTTGCTATATGACACCGTGTTCTCCATGACATGCTCAATGCATCACCTGGCATTAACAAACATAAGGAATCATTATATTTTTCATTTAGCTCCAATCTTTCTGGTGTGAGTCCTAACTTACTCAGAGTTGAATATGCTTTGTAGATATTGTGTGACTTTGTAAAATGGATTGGCAAGCCTCCATCCTGGAGTTTCTGATAATTCCTAGAGTGGGAAATTTGCATATTTAAAAAGTTCTCACATGAGGCTGATTCTGCCCAGACCAACTTTGAAATTGATTGCTGCAGTTGTGTAGAGTTGTTTTTTAACAAGACCTCTCTCTCAAGTGATTCATATCACAAGGTAATATTTGAGAACTGCTCAAAGGATTGATAAAATAGAAGCTTAATCTTTTTCTTGGATGGCTCTATGTAGAGTACCTTTAGGTCCTCAAGCCAAAGTGACATCAAACTCTCCTTTTTTTATTTTTCTCTAAAAACTTGATTTATTTCTTTCTGCTCAGACTCCTTCTAACTCAGTACACTACAGACTTTTCCACACAGCTTAGTAGAAAGTGGAAGTAAATGTTTCTCACTACGCGAATTTACAGACTTTGAAGGGAAACATGTTGTTGCCTCCTACAGGTTTTGTAGTGTTAGAATTGGCAAGATTTCATCCTCAAGACTTTAGCACACACATCCTCACAGACTCATTAGGAAGCTGCCCAGTATCTCTGCCAAGATGATGTGAAACTTGGAAATAAAAATGTGAAAGTCACATCCTTTCAATACCAGAGAGAGTCGATGACCACTCGAGAATGAAGATCCTTAGTTCATCTCAGAGTTTAAGACTCATTAAAAGTCACATTGAAATTGGATGTCGAAGGTCAAGAAGACTGAGCAACTGCAGAAAAACTGTACTGCACACTTGAAAACTAGTGAGAGAAGATGTTGTTCTCACAATAAGTGAATAGGAGGAGTGTGTATGTTAATTACCTTGAACTAGCCATTATATAACGTATCCTTATTTCAAAGCATCGTGCTGTGTATCACAAACATGTAGAATTTCTATTTGTACACTTAAAAGAATGAATAATAATTTAAAACTTACAGAATGGCCCAAGAGTTACACAAATAATTTATGTTCAATGAAAATGGTCAATTCAAAGTTTTATTGTATATTAGACATGTGAAGTCTTTGTGAATATCAGAAAGAGTATCTTTATATTTTTATTATTTTATATTTAGTATTTATATACTCAGAATGAGGTATATGTTAAGCAAAAGTAAGAATTATAAAAAAAATTTATGGACACTCTCTAGTTTGTAAGCTAATTTTTAAAAAAATATAAAATAAAAGAGGGTTTTATCAAATGTACCTAGCATGGTTAATAATGTTTATACCTACTTGGTTTGAGGAGATTTCATGGTTGGTACTGTAAACCTGGTTACAGAGTAGATCATAGCTCCTAAGGGATTGCCTACTGGTATTATTTACATAAATGGTAATGTTATTCACCTGCCCTAAAATGTAAGATAAAAGAAAATTTTCCCAACATAAATTTGTAATGTAATAGACCCCTCAATATCCAAAGTTGATAAAGTTTTCAAAAAACTAGAGATGATATAGTAAACTATAGACACAGAGATATTGTAAATGACTTAGATTTAAGCAGTACAATGGGACTGTAAAAAACCAAACTGGGAATGAAAACCAGTCATATATAATATAAAAATATGAATATTGCATAGTATGTCCACAGTCTAAAGAAAATAAAGCATATCATTTTCATAAGTAACTGAAACTTTTGTTCAACTGTTAATTTATACTAAAAATATTTCCTTAAAAGAGTGATATTGCCATTTACAGGTTAGTCTACTTTTCAATATGTAAATATCTTTATATTATGATCAAAAACACACGGACATTGTTGATCAATGTGCAGATGTATTTGATCCACCATCCATGGTTCTTTCAACTTTTTCATGAGTTTATTTATATAGTGCTTTTTATTCATTGATTCTTCCATTACAGTGATGTTAGCACAAGGAAAAGAATGTGGAGATAGATATGACAACTTATATGATGTCTTGTGAAACTGAGAAAATTTCAAAACTGAGCAAATGCTGAAATGAGAAAGATAAGAACTATTCTTATGACCTCATCTTGCCATTTTGTGAAGATGTTGGTCCCTTGCTCTTTTCAGCACAACTCCAGGCTACCAAAGGCACATGCTAATTTCTTTATGAAGAAGACTCTCCCCATTTTTTGAAACTATAAACAAGACTCCTGTATAGTTTAGGTGACATATTCCTTGGTATTATTCTCCTTACATATGGTTAAACAATTACCAGAGATGCTTCCATCAGATCAAAACAAAGTAAAAGTGTGTATTTGAATGGTATTCTCTATGACCCAGCATCTTCTTGAATCCACATCAATTAAACAACTTGGGTTACAAGAATATTGCTGGTAGGACCTGAATAATCCATGTTTTATCTCTGAGGAAAGCTTTGCATATGTACTTGTATTTTCTCATTGTCTTAGCCAACATTTTATTGGTATGAAGAAACAACATGACCACAGCAACTCTCATAAAAGAAAGCATTTAATTGAAGCTTGCTTACAGTTCAGAGGTTTAGTCCATTATCATCATGGCAGGAAGCACAATGACAAGCAGGTAGACATGGTGCTAGGATGGTAGTGGAGAGTTCTACATCTAGATCTGCAGTCAGCAAGAAGAAACAGCCACAGTGAGCCTGGACTGTGCATCTGAGACTTCAAAGTCCACTCCAGCAACATACTTCCTCCAATAAGGCCACTCCTGCTTATACTGCCACTCTCTATGAAACTCTCTATGAGCTTATGGGACCCATTTTTATTCAAACCACCATATTTAACTCCCTAGTCCCCATAGACTTGTAATCATATCATAATACAAAATTCATTCTGTCCAACTTCTAAAGTTCCCATAGTCCCTAACAGTTTCAAACTTGTTTAAAAGTTCAAT
>JAQHUG010000052.1:4100413-4119660 GCA_028555095.1 Dicrostonyx torquatus
TTGTTTCATTGATTCTTTGTTTCTACTTTATTGATTTCAGCTCTCAATTTGATTATTTCCTATCATCTACTCCTCCAGTCCCAGGAAAATTTTATGTTAAAGAAAATCTAGAGTCTCTCCCATGCAATTAACAAATAAATTTACATCCAGAAGGAAATTGTTTTGTTTTATAACATTACAGCCAGATGACAAATGCGATTCAGAGACTTTTCAGTCATGGTCTAATTCTCTACAAAGAGTACAAACTTGAAAGAAATGATATCACTTGCAAGTTGGAAGAACATTTGGAGAAACAATGTATTTTGTCCATAGCAGCACAATCTTATGTTACTGATAAACGCTGTATCTAAGGAAGACTCCAAAATTGCTCTGAATATTGGGACAGCACTTAAAAGACATTCTGTCTTGTGAGAAAATAGTGGAAATTGAAAAGTTGTGTGTGATTATTGAAGAGAATAGAAAATTGGACTGGACAGAAGCTCTTCAGTCTGTGAGGACAAGACTGTGTAGAGGACATAGAAGCCTGATTAAAAGTGCCTCTGGTAGAGAAAGTAGGCAAAAACTGGCACATCAATAAAGATTAACTTTCTACATCCAAGGTCAAAGTTTCATTTGGTATAAAATTGTCCAACAAACGTTAATGAACATGAAACGTGCGGAAGCTGCTAAGAAAGACAGCTTAGGGAAATCAAAATAATTTGGAAACATCAGAGTAAAAAAACAAAATTATGCCATAGCTTTTCCTCTTTTCTATCCAGAGATGGCAAATGTGTAACAATTAAATATCCGTATGCTGAATTTATACAGAAAATAGATGTGTAATTCATATGACCATAAATTATAAATGCAATAAATATGCTATATTTATATGCATGTCACTCACTAATATTTGTAATTGTGTGTATATTCATGTTTGGATGTGTTCATGTATGTGCTTACATGGAAGTGTACATGTGGAAGCTGGAGCTAAACACTAGGTGTCTACCTCGAAGCTTCCACCTTATTGTTTTAAATGGAGTCTCTCACTGTACTTGGAGCTAGACTGGCTGACTAACAATCTCCAGAGACCCATTGTCACAGCCTTCCCAGCACTGTCATTCCAATGCCACACTCACCGATTTTTCACTGGTGCTAGAGATTGAAGTCACTAACTGATGCTTGCAGGGCAAGTGCTTTGCTGGTGGAGTCATCTTCTCACTCATTCATTTACTAAGAGTTTTCATTTACCAATATTCTATCAACTTCTATGGGTGGGAAAATAGAGCAGAAATACCACCTCCTAATATGCCACTAAATATAGTTGAAAAGTCAGAAAATTATTTATAAAACAATACAAGAACCCTCTGAAGACTAGATATTAGAATGCACATCAACTATGCATGGTGCATTTATCAGTTATCAAAGACTTAGGAAGCTTGATTCAAGAGGAATAAAAGTTTAAAGTTGCTCTGGACTATACAGAGAGACCCTATATAAAAAAGTAAAGTAAAATAAAACACATTTAAACAAAATTGTCAGAACCAAATAAATGAAATTGACAAAGTCAAAGTATTCAAAGTAGACACAGAGAAATAGTTCAGGTTTCTATCAATTAGTAAATAACAATTTTCAAAAGAAATGGAGAAAGTAATTCCAGGAGCCAGAGAGATGATTCAGAGGTTGAATGCCTGCTACTTTGCCAGAGGGCCAGAGTTAAGATCCCAATGGCCACATCAGATGGTTCACAAAGGCTTTTATCTCCAACTCCGAGGGAACTGGTGCCCCTCTCCGGCCTACATAAGCACAAATACACACAAATATATCAATTGGATAATAAGATAAACATTTTTAATTTTATATAAAATAATTACATTTATAATACCAACAAACAAATGGAATTCTAAAGAATAAGTTAAATCAACAAGGAGGAGAATAGTTCACCCACTAGAAAACAGAAAATACTTGTTGAATGAAATTAAATAGGATTCAAATAAATTAAATGATATTCTATGTTTAAGGATTAGAAAATGTAATATTGTTAAAACATAAACACTACCTAAAGAGACTCACAAATTTAATCATATGTTTAAGGATTAGAAAGTGCAATAATGTAAAAACATAAACACTACCCAAAGAGACTCACAAATTTAATACAATCCCTGCCAAATCCCAAAGAAATCTTTTTTACAGAAATAGAAAAAGTCATTCCAAAATTCATGGAAATCTCAAGGATCCCAGACAGCCAATAATATTAATAAAGATTAAGGTAAGAGTTAGAAATTTCTGGTTTCAAAACTAACAACAAAGCAACAGTAATCAAAACAACATGATGATAACATAAAGATAGACATTTAGACCAAAGGAATCAAATAGAGAACTCAGATATAAAACTATAAACATATGTATGATCAAATGCTTTTCATAAAGGCACGACTATTAAATGGAGAACAGACAGGCTTCAAAACAGGCAGTGACAACAAGAGAATCGGCTTGGAAGATGTCATTACACAATAAAAGATCAGTTCAGAATATCTTAAACGCTTAGAAGGAGAAAGAAGGAGCTGAAACAGTAAAATTTTTAAAGGGAATGATAAATTTTCACAACGTTAAATTTGGCCATGATTTCTGAGCACATGCACACGCGCGCGCGCACAAACACACACACACACACACAACACAAATGTAGACAATGAAAGATAAATGGTAAACTAGAATGAACCAAAATAAGCCCTCTGTTCATTAAAGGATACTAACAACCAATGAAAGGAAAACCCACAGGATAAGAAACAAACATTTCTGAACCATGAGTGTGGTAAAGAATTAATATCTAGATATAGAAAGAGTTCTTTACATTTGTCAGACACACATGCACACTCTAAGCAACCCAATGACGGACAAGTAACTTGAGCACACATTCTTTTAATGAAGATACAGTATCTAAATGGACATGAACATATGAAAATATGGTCAATATCAGTAATATCATTGCATTACAGTAATATCAGTAATCATTACAACAATGTGAATCAAACTAGTAGGCTAGCTATTGTAAAGCAAAACATGAATACAAAAAAAATGGAACCTGAATTTCTGGTTCTTCGTCATTGAATGTGAAGTTAATTTCATTTTTTTCTATTACATACTTTTATTCTGACTACTGTTATTCTCTATTACTACTTTACTGTGATTGCCCATGATGAATGGGTGTGGGATACTGACAATTCTATTTCTTCATCTAAATGCATACCTTCTACATACATGTCTTAAATTTTGTATTGGTGCTGTGACAAATGGGTAAACCCCATTTGTTTGGGGTATGTGAAACTTTTGACATATTAGATTAAATTTGAATCATTAACAGTATGCTCTCTTCCAATAAGTGAATATTTAGTTAACATGTTTGCTGTGCAAGCATCCCAAAATATTCTTACTCAAAGTCACATGTAATGTGGTCTTGTGGGACCATCATAACATGTGTGGTTGTGTGACAAATAAGTTAAATTTTTGGAAGACTTTAAAAAGATGGGACCTACATTATTGTTGAGAATTACAATGGTCTAGCTGCTATGGAAAATAGTGAGAAAAATTTGATGAACTTATCATATGATGTGATGATTCTATTCATGAGCATAAGCCCAGAATAATTGGGAACATGGTCTAGAGCAGGTATTTGCCAATCAAATTCATAACCCCAGTTCTTACAAAAAGCCATGAGGCAGAATGAATCTGTGCATATAACTAGATGAGCTGGTGAACAAAGTGTGACACAAACTTACAGTAAAAGAGTACTCGGGCTGACATGTGATGACCTGTATGGATCTTGAAGACACAAAAGCTAAATGGGAAGGTGTATATTAGAAAGCCCCACTTACATGAAGACCTAAGACTAGTAAATTCAGAGAGACAAAAGAATAGTTGTCAAGTATAAAAAGTGGTCAAATGGGGAACGATTTCATCGATTCTAGTGAGAAATAACTATTAGTTCTAGAGACATAACAGCAGTGACTATGCAGACAATGGTAACTATCATACAACATGCATAGTGTTAATAAATTGTGCACTGAAAATGGTTACACTTCATGCTATTTGTATACATACATGTATATGAAAATTACATGTAATATGCACATTCACATGTGTTCCTTATTTATATATGAATATATACATATGAGCATTTATGCATAGATATTCTTTATTTCTAAAACAAATGAGCAAATGAGAAAAGTGGCTCCTTTCTTATTTTACCCACTTATTCTGGGCTTTTCACATTCTAAGCCTTTGAATTTAATAATAAGTGGAAAATTTTAGCAACGATAGTTTGTGGCCACACACTGGCTTTCTGGTTACCAGAGCCTTCTTGTATGCTCTCTAGGCACTGACTGAGTTTGCACCTGCAGAGATCCACACTACAGCACAATGACTTCTAATTTCCATCTTTCAAATGTCAAAATATTTTGGCTTTTCATTTTCTCAGCCTTCATTAACTTCTAAAGGCGAGGACAAGCCCTTCCCCTAAAATACATTTTCATGCTGGTCAGATAAATCTGGGAGAAGCCAAGCAAGTAATTTCTTTAGCTTACATCTCCACTGCCCATGTCATTAACTTCTTTACTGTTCCAAATCTTTGAAACATTTAAAACATATTTAATGGGTAGATAGCAAATATTAAACATAAGTAGATATAAAACAGCCACACAATCTAAGGATCAGAGCCAGTTGAAAATGCATAACCCTGTTTAGAGCCTCTAGGAATTTCAAGTGGGAAATTGCAGAGCTTAGAAACAACTGTGGGACCATGGAGATGGGTGTGATTACAAAGTATTGGGTGTTAGGTAGAGGACATGTAGCAAGTGCAGAACCACAAAAAGGAAAGTATGGAGTGGTGATATGGTAAGAACAGCACAGATTTTAGGAAGTGAAACAGGGCAGTCTCTATGGGGGGAAGGTTTCACATTGATATTTTTGAGAAAAGGAAAAGGGAAGAGTCATCTGGAGATCAGCACTCTTGGCAGATTATACAGAAGCCCCAACTGGGACAAATTTATGTCCAGCCTACTGAAAGAATGGTAGCAGGTACACAGGCAGGGTAGAAAGGACGTGGGGGGGGGGAGGAATAGAAGATCAGGGAGCAGCCAATGATTTATAGGAGAAGGGAGTTAGTTAGCAAAAGCCATGGAAGGTGTCTTAGGTTATCATTAACTTTGGCTTTTACTGTGGATGAGCTCAGACAAAATCCTACAAATCCAACAGACCTTTACAACTTTGTTTAGCACAATAAACGCTAAAAGCCTTTTCATCAAGGCCTACAAATTTATCTTCTGTCTTGACCTTGAAAGAAGATGAGAGGAAAGATATTGATTGAGCTGCTCTTGGGAAACTGAAAATCAAACAGTAAAGTGGATTCATCAAGCTTTTTAGATGTTATTATATTATACTTCATGGCATCTATCATCTGGACTTCTCTGAGCTCAAATGAGTCTCTCTGCCTGCAACAACCTTACCTAACTCACTCCTTCTATCTCATCCAACTCAAGGTAATCTTCTAGGCTGTGATATGCTGAAGGCAAGCCCGGTAATTGTCTGGCTCTCTATTATATCTAGACAATAAATATTTTCTAAAATCATCTCCTCCTGAAAATGCATCCTTAACACAAATCTCTTCCAGAGGCTCTAGAAAGCAGTTTGCATTTTCTCAGGTTACAAATGTACGTAAACTCTAATAGCGTGTTAAATTTTCACAGTGACCATTGTATATGTACTCAAAATATTTATTGGGTAAAAGTTACTAACATCTATAAACAGGCATATCATTTTTTATAGGATGTTATGAAGGGGGTAAAACACTGTATTTATGTGGGAGGAGTATCCACTGTTACAGAGTACAGTACTCTGGTTGCTACGATTGCTAACAGGGGGAGGCGAAGTCAAGTCAGAGATAAATAGAATTCTAAGTTAGCAGCTGATACCCTGCAACCACAGACTCAGGTGAAGATCATAAGTGTCTGAAGAGGTCCAGGCAGACATCATTTATAATCTTCACTCCTTCATTGGGTGGCAGGAAGAACTCAATGGGAAATGCTTTAAAGTAATCTTTAAAATATTTTAAAATAATGAAAGGCAGTGTGGCAGCTAGAAAATGGGAAAGTATAATTAGGAGAAAGAGGAAACTTCAGGAAATGGGGTGAATTCTATAAGCTAAGATATGTGGAGTAAAGAGAAATAAGTGAAACGGGTCCCCCAACCCAAAAAATGAGTGGGTATGGGGAAAAAATTGAATGAAGCAGGGGTACAGGACAAAAGAATGAGATAAAGGGAGAGACCCGGACATCAGGAGATGCCTAATGAAATAGCCAAACTCGATACAGTGCATCAAAAGGCACCTAGATGTCCTGGGCCATGACAGAGTACATAGCTTTAGGGCTGATATCTTAATCTCTGTGAGCTTAAGATCCATTCAGATAATCATCCATTTTGCTTTATTGTGTCTAATGTAGCAAAGACACCCACACTTTGTTTAGAAATCTCCCAGGGTCAAAGCTTTAAACTGTAAGCCAAGAAGCATCATGGATTTTCATGTCTTAGTGTGTGCTTATACCATAAAAGCTACTGAGCTTCTTCCTTTATGTCCTGGGGAATGTTGGGAGGCAGGAGAAACACTTTCACATGCCCACTGGCTGCCCATCGGGTCTAGAAGTAAAGGGAAAACTTTTCTAACTGCTCTTTCATTCCCAAATCATGTTAAATTTGAAATCGACAGCTGTGCACTTTAACCACATTCACTTGCGTGATTTATGCCAATTGCACTTCTTATAAAAGCTTCCACTTGAGCTGTGGAAATAGATTTCCTGCCTGAACAGCTCGTTCTGCTAGAAATAAGTGTTGAGTCAGATATGTAACAAAGATGATTCCAAAAGAAGTGTGCACCACCAACAACCACTTCCTATTTGAGGTGGACTCGTGCTTTGTGGTGGGAAGCTTACTCCAAAGCCTTGGGGGGCGATAAGTGTCCCATGGAAACAGAATAAAGCAGACTTCTGAGAAATGGGAATTGCCTGAAGGGCAATTTAAAGTACCTTTCTGGACTGGAAAATGCAATGTGAGATATTGATATGCACTCTAACTGGTAGCTCTCTCATCCACTTCCAGGACCACAAGAAGCAAAAAGCATATATTAAAGGCATTAATATGAAAAGAACAATCTTAACTCAAGAATTTGCTCTACTTTCAATTCCCTAGGGGAGAAAAGTTGCTTTTGCAACTTTATAATAAATAAAAGCCTTTCGGTGAACATTTTCCCCCTAGCTTACATTATGATGAGCACTTTATGTGAGTTATCTCATTTTATCCTTAAAACAACCTTAAGCTGAAGGCATGCTGATTTTCAGAAAGCTGTAAATTAGGTACATTAGATATAGTTATTAGATCACAGGCCAGTGAAAGTCAGAACCAAGATTACATTACTTCACACAATGTTTAACCAGTACCTTATAAGGCTTCAAACTGAAACTTCTTTATTAGAAGTTATGTGCCATGTGATTAGACACCACAGGTGGGCTTGGACTACTGAGGGAAAAACCAGGGCAAAGTTTTCATGGAATGCAAAGGCTATTAATGATACAATTTGGAACAAAAGGCTATAAAGGAAGTCAGGGACAGCAGTTAAGTAGATCAGATGAGAAGTAAACATAATATAATTTTTTAAACTATATGAGAATTTGGTGTAAATGAGAATAAGTCAGAAATAAACAAGGACATTCTGAGAGAAACTTCTTAAAGCATCAAGAACCTGTGCTGACATAAGCAATATCACAGAAATGAGTTATTTTTTAAATTTTATTTACTTATATTTTATGTATGAGTGTTCTTCATCTATACCTACATGCCAGAAAAGGGCATCAGAACCCAATATAGATGGTTGTGAGCCACCATGAGGTTGCTGGGAATTGAACTCATGACCTTTGGAAGATTAACTAACGCTCTCAACCCCTGACCATCTCTCCAACCCTTCACAGAAAGTGATTTTTAACGTGTAACAATCGGAATTTACATGATGTTTCTATGAAAGTATTAAATGTTTTTTTGTGTGTCTGTGTGTTTGTTATTGTTACTGTGTGCAGGTGCGTGTGTACATGCATGTGGAGAACAGAGATCAACATCATGCACCTTCTTCAATTACTTCCACCATGTGTTTGAGATACAATCTGTCACTGAACCGTGTCTCTTCAGCTATACTGGTTGGCCAATAATGGGTCCTCCTGTCTGTCTTCTGGCCCCAGGATTGGACATGCTCCTGCTGCCCCAGCTCTTTACTCGAATGCTGCTGGAGTTCTGCGATGGGATTATTCTCAAAGAACAGGCAAACAGAATTAACATTTCTTCAGCTCTTAATTTTCACCATCCTGATGCTAAAAGCATTTTTTTATAATCTTAGATATTCCTCACAAAACTCTAGAAAATCATCTTCATTTAAATGTGTTTTATTTACAAAGAAATTGAACTTCACAAAGATTGAATTTCTTAAAGGTTAAAATATCTGGCTGCTTCCACAAACTTACAGGCACTTGGCGTCCTGTAAATTTTTTTATACTGTGTCTGTGAAACAAAGCCTGCAAAATCTAATGCTCATACTGGAGTTTATTTGGTTTTCATAAGGCCTCTCCACATTAATATGTCATAAAAATATCCCATTTTTCTAACTTTTCATGGTGCTTGCTCCAGAGCAAAATTCTAATGCAAGCAAAATGTAGTTACTGCCGTGATAAAGACACTATTGTACTTTCACAAGTGGCATGGGTTATGTGCCATCAGAGAAGCAGAAAAGTTCTGACGTGTGCCATCTTCCCCAACAGCTGTCTAATTAGACTCCAGACTCATGCAGGAGGCAGGAACTTATGCCTGCAAGTGTAAACACAGCCAACCGTCAGAGGCTGGTGAGTCCCAGACCTCAGAGGACAGCCTGCTACTGTGACTTTCCTAAGCCAAGACCTAGATTCTGATCTTACCTCCACAGATGAGTGTAGCTCTCACCCTTCATAAAGGAAGCTTCTCTTCACAGACAGCCACAACTGGTCAAAAATGAGAACAACTGGCCACAGACTGCCCAGCCTCAGATGATACATCTATAACATAACCTGTACACCTCAGTCTCAGAAAACATCACAGAAGAAAGGGTAGGAAAATTGTGAGAACAGGGGACCAGGAAGTCAGCTACAGGTTGTGTCTTCTAGATATAACAGAGAAGCTGCACCCATGAAAACTCAACAATATGATTGTCTGGACAATACCTGAACAGAAAACACCAGTTGACATGCCACATGAATGGGAGGGCTCTCACGGGGCTCCACCCCTAGATAAAGAACTCTAGGCAATTAACAATGGCTGAGAGAGGGAGAATTAGTCTTATCCAGGTATAAACTTTCTGATCAGCTATCTAATTCCAAGGTCATATATAAAGCATACATACAAGCAATACTAATCAGGCTTAGAAAGTAATATTAATATATTTATTTGTGTGTGTGCATGTGTGTATGTGATAGTTTGAATAAGAATGGCCCCTATAAGGTCATATATTTGAATGCTTAGTCATCAGGGAATGGCACTGAGATGGATTAAAAGAATTGAAGGTATGGCCATGTTGAAGAAAAGAAGGTGTGTCATTGTTGGAGAAAGTGTGTCACTGGGGGTGGGCTTTACGGTTTAAAGAAGCCCACACCAGATCCAGTCTTTCCCGCCCCTCCCTCTATCTCTATCTCTCTGTCTTTCCCTGAGGGTCATGATGTAGCTTTCAAGACCACTCACCCAGCACTATGTGTGCTGCTATGCTCCCCATCATGAAGAAAATGTATTAAGCCTCTGAAAGTGTAAGCAAGCTTCGAGTTACATGTTTTCATTTGTAAGAGTTGCCTTGGTCATGGTGTCTCTTCACAGCAGCAGGACAGTGACTAAGACAACTTGTGTGTGTGTGTGTGTGTGTGTGTGTGTGTGTTGTGTGTGTGTGTGTGTGTGCATGGAATGATATTATTTTTTAAAAGATGCCATGAATTTGAGAGGGAGTTGAAGGATATAGGTTGACTTGGAGGAAGAGAGGGCAATTGATGTCATTATGTTTTATTCAGTAATAACATAATTTTTAAAGAAGTTGTAAGGTTGAGGCTTGACTGAGATATGTTGGTATCTCAGTGATTCTGCTTCTGTATTGCCATATAAACATTCAAACCTAGACCAAGGGTTTCATATTTACAAAGGAGAAGCCTGGAAACTCTGACCTGCTTTTCATTTCAGGATAAAATAGGAAAATTGATTCTAATTTTAACTAAACTCTTTCTCTGCCTGTTCAGCAATTTCTCTAAGACATATATTTTGGGGTGTCATTGTTGCCCTGTGATGACAAATATAGATAATTAATACTATTATTTATTTTTAAAATATTTCCATGCATCATCATACTAATTGTTTCTGTGATTCCAGCATGTGAATTGTCCTATTCTTTTTCTTATTTGACACATAACATTATTAGATTTATTGATTTGTGGGAATCTGATTAGTGTAAAAATATTATTTCTTTAAATAGTACCTCTTAATTCTAGGAATGTTAATCTTTTCATTATTTTCCTTTCCAAGAATTGTCCGTCTTCTCTTTTATCAATATACAATATTTTCCCATTGATTTATAAAGCATTCCTCATATCTTTTGGATTCTGGCCTCTTGTTGACTATATATTGAAACTACTTCCTCAAAGCTAACAAAATGCTTGACATTCTGTGCAGCTTGAAGTTCTGCCACAGTTTTGTTAAAATAAGCTTAGAAATATAAACATGAGGAAGATGATTGATGGGCACATTCATTCCAGGTGCACAAGCTTAATTGGGAACTAAAAATCTCAGTCCCCTAGCCCTCATTCTGACAAGTTGAAACCACCAATGCCAAGGCTCTCCCAAAGTGTCTATTTTTTTTTTATGATTTCCAACCTTCTGAATCCTTACCACCCTCTTCCTGACAGACTCTATATGATCAAATGCCTCTGAATCCTCAAGATACACTTCACTACAGAGGCAAATCTGTTCCCTCATCCATTGTGGGCTCTGATACCTGCTAGCCAAAAGGACTCCGCGCAGGTTCACAGTTGAAGGCGACTATTTAGAAAGACAATAGCCGAGGTTTTTGCTCCAGCCTCTCTGAGTCATTTGCAGATTGCCCCAGGAAAGGTAGCTATTTCCGAGCTGATGTGTGAATGGGAAAATGTGTGGATGAAAGAGTTGCCCCGGAAGAAAGGAGAGTTAGAAAAACCCCCAAGAAGAAGGAACAGGAAGACGGAGTGAGAAATAGAGACAAGAAGGAACATAGGAGGGCAGAGAGATATAGAGCAGTGGCAGAGAAGGAATGGTTTTAAGAGAGCCTAGAGAGCAGAATGATTTTTAGGGAGATTCAATAAACATAAGGCCTCGCTAAAGAATAAGAGAGACCTTTTAAATTGTAATGGTGTGAAAGCCTGTTTCTTTCCGCGCGTCTCCGAGCACACATTTGGGGAAAAGCATCAGTTTCTATGTTGGGGCAACGGTCCCCGACAATCCATAAGGAACAGATATTGATATCCACTCCATGTAATTCTTACACAAGTCAGTACGATTCATTCAATACATTGTGGAGTCTCGGGGTAGATGCTAGATGCCTAGACTATATATTTAATAATCTTGACTCCCCATTGGGGGAATAATCCTAAGGTTTTATGGGAGTAAAGAAGCTTCTGGGGGTATTCAGATCCTGATGTCCCAGGGCATCTGTGAACAGGTCACAGAAGAAATAAAGCTCAAGCTTGAAGCTTGGCAAGACGTAAACCTACCACCCAAGATAGCATTCACCTTAGAGAAAGGGAAAGCTAGAACAAAATTTTCACATACAGGTGTTGCTAAATTTCACCTAAAGAGCACAAGAACAATAATAGCATGGCAGATGGAAATTAAAACATAAAGAGAGGTGCATGAATTTGTGAGCACAGGTACCATTAATAGAGATTTGCAAAATTGATGAGTTTTAAATGGCCTAACCAACCTTTGCAGTGGGTAATTCAACTTCAATATAAGTGATATAGGTAGGTAAGACATAAAAAGTGGAAAAATATATCATAAAATCTAATCAAGAAAACAACAGATGAGAGTTTATAGTAACAGCATGGGGGTGAGAAGGTGAGCACACAGTTTCACTCTTGACTGAGGTGCTATCGGCATTTGGTAGTCAGTAGTCAGAGATTTAAAAGTTCCCAAGAACAAGCAAGCACATTGACAAAATAACCTAGCTGTAAATTCCTCAATCTGAGAACTCTAAATATTCCACCATTGCACAGGTGAGCATGTCTTTATTGCAGGCAGGGCTTTATTGCACCTCACAGGGTTCATGCTGAGGTTAGATGAAACATCTTCCCCCAGTACCTTTAGCACCTTGAAAGCCAGCCAGTAGAGTCGAAGCTTCTAGATCACTACATACTTGATTTTTATGATTCAAGTATGTGGTGTCATCTGCAATAGTGTCTCACCATGAAGTTACAGAGGGCCACCAAGTCGTTCTGTGAGCTGCTGGGACCCCACTGGCCAACAACTTAAAAAGAAGCAACCCATTCCAAGTACCGGGGTTAAGCTTATAGTCTGTGGTGTCTAGTTGGGACATTGTTCCCCATTTACGGTAACTCCATTAAAACTGTGTTTGTATATGCATGTGTATACATGTATATAAATATTTACATTATGTGTGTATATTTTAAGAAACTTCAGTAGTAGGTGCCGTGTAGCTTTTTCAAAGGGCTTTTAGTGTTAGTTATCCTTCCTCACTTCCCTCCTCTAGCCTTTACAGCATGGGGGTGAGAAGGTGAGCACACAGTTTCACTCTTGACTGAGGTGCTATCGGCATTTGGTAGTCAGTAGTAAAGTCAGTATCAGTTCTCTTTAATGGTCTGACCTCTGGTATATTGCCCACTTTTCAGGGCAGGTCCTGTAACCAAGAGTAGTGGTCCAGCATAAACTGGACGCAATGGACTGAGCAAAAGAACAAAGCTGAGGAGAGGTATAGAGTTGGGGGTAGATCTGGCAGGAGGTCGGGGAGGGATGACCAAATCTAAATATACTGCAAAAAATTAAAAATTCTGAGCTAATAAAAGTGTTATTTTTAAGTAGACAAAACAGCAGTTTAGGAGCATTTTCATCCCTTGCCTTCTGCATTATTGTTTTCATTTCTGTTGCCTCTAGATCTCTGCCTTGATCTCCTGCCTTGACTTCTCTTGGTGATGGGTTGTTACCTGTAAGATGTATAATAAAGGCTTTCTTGCTCAGGTTGCGTTCAGTCACAGTGCTTAGCACAACAACAGGAAGCTAAATAAAATGTCAGATCTCACTCTGGATTTAAATACTAATTCTACCAATTTTTATCATTAGCTTCTTTAGTTTCTTAATCTGAAATTTTTTAATGTAGTTTAGGACCTTTAACTTTATATGTTAATTTTGTACTTCCTTTGTCTATATTGAAAATGTTATTTTACATTTTACTAAGAATTACACTGCATCTCTAGTTCTGCTTAAAGACAAGTAACGTCTTTACAATACTAAACAGTTCCAGTGCGAACCCTTTATGTAGAAACCTGGAAGCAGGAGGTAAATCAGAAAGCATACAGGAACACTGTTTACTTGCCGGCTCGCTCTGGCTGGCTCACATGCTTTTTGTATAGCCCAGGCCCAGCTGCCTAGGGTCGCAATGCCCACAGGGGCAGTCTGACTTTGGTCATCCATCAGGACATGCCTCATAGACATTCCCACACTTGATGCGATAGAGGCAACTCTTCAATTGAGCTTCTCTTCTCCCAGGAGTTTCTAGCTGACAACCAAGATTATAGCAATCATACCTGATAATATAGTAAGAAAATAAAAATCCATAATAGAAGTAAATTGATCACTAAGTCTAATGTTGTAAGAGGTAATGACAGTCTGGGTGGTGGTGGCGCATGCCTTTAATTCCAGCATTCAGGAGGCAGAAGCAGGTGGATCTCTGTGAGTTTGAGACCAGCCTGGTCTACAGAGTGAGTTCCAAGACAGGCTCCAAACCTACAGAGAAACACTATCTCAAAACACCAAAAAGAAGAAGAAGAAGAAGAAGAAGAAGAAGAAGAAGAAGAAGAAGAAGAAGAAATAAGATGATGATGGTAATAAAAATGAAGATGATGATTAAAATAAGTGAAAACAATAATGCAAAATAAAAATTAAAGAAAAAATTGCAATGCTTTTAAACTGTCTTAAAGTTTTTTCCATGAGTAAGTAGTTGAACTTGTACTAGAGATAATCATTCCAGTGTATTTATCTGCTATCATAGCCACTGATAATAAAATGGATTATAGTGAACATGCTAAGAGAGGGAAATGGGGAAAATAACTTAAAAGATTAATGCCAATGAAAACTAAATTAACAGGAAAAATAGGTGAGAAAAATCAAAATAAGTAGTAATGTTGAAGATAATGGCAAGCATACCTGCATCAATTACATACAACATTTAAATTAGAAAGATTTAAGCCTCCTTAACATGGAACAGTAGAGGGTCTGTAGAGATGGCTCAGGGAGCAACAGCACTTCTGCTCTCACAGAGGAAACAGCTTTAGTTCCCAGTGCACCTATTGATGCTCACAACCATCCATTAGCTTCAGTTCCAAGGGTCTGTTGCCCTCTGCATCCCTCTGGAGGCACTGTATGCACGCGATATCCATGAATAAACACAGGTAAAAGATTTAACACATAGCAGGCAGACTTTTCAAACCCAACAATAAGTTAATTACAAGTTAAAGTCATGTGTTAAATATATGGCATTGTCAATGCATTTCCATGAAAAGTTCTGGAATTTGGAAAGGAAGTAGAAATGAATCATTCTGAAAAAAGGTAAGCAGCTATGTGTACACTGATAGCAAAGGAAGCTGTGTTGAAGGCACAAAGTAGTTTAATAGAACAAGTAAGTATTCTGTAATGATCAAAAGGTCACTGCACCAGGATTATCAAAAATGTATCTTGTCTTTGCTAGTAAATGTCTCAAATTATATATTCCAAAAATTACTAAGGACAACTTGACAAAGAAACCACACAAGTCTGTATACAGAAAAGCTAATGTTTCTCTCACCAACTGACTTAAAACCCAAAGATAAACTTCTAAAGTTGTGATAGGAAAATGGTACAGCTGGGGCTTTCAAACTTCCTCTCCCTCCCACCAAAGAATTAAATGAAGTCATTAAAAAAAAAAAAAGGTCAGAAGCAGCCTTTCTTCAAAAAAACAGAATTTAGAGATATTCAAAACTTACCAGGGAATAAATAGTGAAGAAATGGTGTGTGTGTGTGTGTGTGTGTGTGTGTGTGTGTACAATTTAGACTATTCCCAGGGCTAAGATACCAACCTACATATCATTTATGTATATAAATTGCATTGGCTGTGGCTACCTGGAGCAAGACATAACAACTGAGGAAAAACAGACTGAAATGCTTAGAGCCTGGAGACTGGGGTGCACCAGAGAATAAGGGTTTTTAAAGGTTTTGTGTAGTCCCAGCTTCAGGTTTGAAGTTGTGAATAGCTCAGAAAAGATGGAAGAAGGTACCAGCTTCCCCTTTGAGTCACCTTCAGACTCTACCTGGCCAGAAAGCTACGACTGAGGCAGAATGGGGAGCTGCTTGTCAATGAACTGAAGCTCTTCCCAACACATTTCCTGAGACTGCTCCCATCTTCAAATAGGTAAATATTTTTTCTTGTTCCAGACATTTAAGAGGTTCTCTGTTGCCTAACCAGACAAGCCCTAATCAACAAGATATGGATTTTTATACCATTCAACGAAGAGCACAGACTTAACAGAATTTGCCCAGCCACATCACTAACAAACGGTACAGGGAAACAAGCATCAACAAATGAGAGAGAAACTGATTTTGAGAGTTATTGCATATAATTACCATAATTATAACACACTCATGGACACAGGAAGTGTGCCTCATAAATAGAAAAGGGCAAGATGGTAAGAACCCTCTCAGAGGAAGCTGTGACTTAAACAGACAAGGACTGTAACCCAGTTACTTCAGATATACTTAGACAAAGGAAACCACACAGAAAGTAAAGGAAAGCATGTGACCAGATTTTTGCTAGCCACCAATCCCCAACATTTAGATTGGAATTATTAAAAATGATCCAAATAAGAATTCTGGAGCTAAAAAAAATGTAGCAAATAAAATGAAAAACTCGCTAGAGAGCCTTACTAGAGCTGAGCAACTAGAGAAATCAATAAATACTAAAACAAATCATCTGAGACCTCCCTATCTGAAAAACAGGAAAAATGAAAGAATGATGATGAATGAATATATTATTGACTTGTGAAGAGCTACAGTGCCTAGCAAGCATCTTCCTTTAAAATCTTACTCAGAGAGATCTGTAACATAGGTCATGTAAGTATTTTAATAGCAGAGAACAAGAAATAACTCTACTGTCTTACAGTATAGAAGTAAGTTGACATCTAAATATTCCTGTAAAAAATTAACTTATTACAACCTTTTAAATCCAAAGGAGTAATTCATAGAAATATAATATTCCGGTCACTTTTTAAATGAATTTAGATGGCATGATAGCATATTCATGAAGTTTAAATCATTCTAATATGTACCTGATATCACTTTTCCTAGGCCAAGCACAAACATAAATTCTATTAAATAAATTAAGAATGAATTTGCTTGTTTTTGTCATGCTTATATGTGTTTCTATGTACATAGTCTCTTTGGTATATGTATATATACATATATATTATATTCATACATACATATCATAAAAGTAAAATTTTTCACTTTCCAACAACCAAAATGTCATGAAGTATCCTATAGGTAAAAAAACAAAAATCCGAAAAGACAAAGCAATCATCAGAAGGTTGCAATATGGCAGCAATTCTTTATTTGTCAGGTAAAGAATATAAAACACCTCTGATTAATATGATAAGACAATGATCATGCATGTAAAAACAGATTGATAATGCAAACAGTAAGATGGAAATGCAAAAGAAATATTCATAAAAGAAAAAAGACTGAATTCAATTTTATTAAAAAAGAAAACTGTACTTGTAAAAGGTATTTTTGGAAAACAAAAGATAAAACACATACTGAAAGAAATTATTTGCAAATCACATGCTAGTTGTGCCAAAGTACCCAGGCTAAAGGATACCCAAGTAGCTGGGGAAACACCTCTTGGGTTGGTATTTCGGCGAAAGCTGATCCACTGAGACTGATAGTAGAATCAGTGTACTAAGAATGATGTGACCTCTCCCAATGTGGCTGAAGGAAACAGAAAGGGAGGGACACGGCTCATTTTCTCTAGCTAGGGCTCAGCTAGTCACTGAGACTCTGAAATTTATGTGGTTTTGGAGTGAGACTGAGCTAAGTCATCAGTTTTTCTGCTTCCTCAGTTTCCAGGCCACCACCTCAGGTCTTCTCAACCCCCCTTGAGCATTTGAGCTAACAGTAGTTTGATCCCCAAGTATCACGTGGTGAAAAGAGAGAATTGAACTTCTCTGACTTCTACACATGATTTATGGAAGGCATGCATGCACGCATGTCCATGTGTGCATGTGTGCATGTCCACACACACACATGAAAGAGAAAGATTTAAAACCTAATTATCTGTGTTGACAATAAAAGTACATCACGTGAAGTCTAATAGTGGGAAGTCCAACACTGTAACTAACCAAAAATCCTCAATGCTTCATCAAGATAACAATGAATAAGGAAGGTCTAACAAACTTCACAGCCAAGAAGACACAAAGGGAACATAAAAACTAATGTGGTATGGTATCCTGTACCAAATTGTAGGAGAAAAACTCTAAGAAAACCTGAAGAAATTAAGGACTCGCTATTAACAATTTACAAATATTGGTTCATTAAGTGCAATACATTTTTTTTTTATAGCACTGGAGGTTAGCCATAGTGGGTCCTATATGAAAGAAACATCAGAATTCCCAGTGCTACTGTTTGCCTTTTTCTGTAAATCTCAAGTACTTCTTTAAAATATAGCCTATTGTAAAAGTAAAAAGGAACCAGATTATACAGGAAGAGAAAAGGTTAAGCACCCGAAACACTTTAATATAGAGAAAGGTTTGTTGTAATTTCTAGTGCAGGTTTAGAAATAACTCTCTCCAACAAAATTGTAGAAATTAAGTAGAACACATTCGGCTAATATTTTCATAACATAGATTATGCTTGCAAAGAATACAGAAATACTCTTAGGACAAATGTAGAATCCCATACATTGAAAAAGAGAGAAGCAAAGGCTACCAAGAATGATGGATGAAGCCAAATTATTGCATATGAAATAGCAATCCTTCCCTAGGAATTTCTGTGTACCAGTGTAATCCATAAGCACACACAATTTAGAGGTAAACTAAATGCATTCCTGGGCTGTAGAGGTAGCTCAGCAATTAAAAGTACCTCTTTCAGGGGACCCAGATTCAATTTACAGCAACCACACAGCAGCTCACAGTGGTCTATGATTTTTGATCCAGTAAATATGATACCTCCTTCTGGCATCTCTGGGCACCAGGCATACAGGCAAAAAACTCAGACATAAACATGCAGTGCTCTGTATACAAACAAAACATTTAAACAAAAAAGTAAATAATTTAAGGGACAACCTGGTGACCTAATAATGTTTTAGAGCAGATTAAAACCATATCCAATAAAAGCGGTGGAGAATATCCCCAAATTAAATCAATCTGCAAATCTAACCTTGAAAATATCTGTGACATTGTCTCAAAGTAAAATAATCAGGCAAAACAGTTGCCTCCCTTAACCACAATATGTTAAGCAAGTCATTGGGTGACCAAAAACTAAATTTTGGATTTTCACTATGATAATGTCACAAGTAAAAGGCAACAATTAGCAACTAAAAACAAGGATTTTCTGTCTACAGTTTTCTTAGTGTTCCTATCAGCAATGTACATAAGAAATTCTAAATGATACAGATATCATGATCAAGGATAGCATGAAAATTCATGAAACATTCCACATTTGAGATGATGGAGAGTTACTCATTAATGGACAGGGAGTTCCAGTGTAAGAAAATGAAAATGTTCTGATGGTAGATATTCATGGCCATTTGAGTGTCCTTGATATCATAAAATGACATGATTAGATTTTGTATTTCATTATATATTTGGCAATATACATTTATATGTACATGGTGCGGGACAATTCTGTATTCTGTCAATCATATTTTAAATAAACACTGGTTG
>JAQHUG010000052.1:4132040-4168741 GCA_028555095.1 Dicrostonyx torquatus
TTTGTGATATCTATATGCTCAGTGGAGCATAGTCAAATTTTCAGTACCCTGCCCCTGAAATAGAGCTGAGTTCTTCTTCTCCTGTACCCCTGTCAGAAGCCATCCATTGTAGAGAGCTTCACTTGAGCATTCTTATTATTCTATTTAAGAGTTCTCTTCTGTGGCTTTCTGTCCAGGTTGTTGCTTTTTGAGGGAGAGGGCCGGGGAGGTAGGGATTGTCAGAAAAGACTTCCATGTCTGTTGTGGGACAATGTTCTGTATTCTGTCAAGTATATTTTAAATAAACACTGATTGACCAGTAGCCAGGCAGGAAGTATAGGCGTGACAACCAGACAGGAAATAGAGGTGGGTCAATGAGAACAGGAGAATTCTGGGAAGAAGGAAGTTCCTTCTGTAGTCCTGGCCCAGCCACAGATGAAGCAAGATGTGACTGCCTCGCTGAAAAAGGTCCTGAACCATGTGGCTAACACAGATAAGAATAATGGGCTAATATAAGTTATAGGAGTTAATAAAAAGTCTGAGCTACTAGGCCAATTAGTTTCTAACTAATATTGACCTCTGTATGATTTCTTTGGGGCTAAAAGGCTGTGGGACCTGGTGGGATGGAGAATTCAGTCAACACATGTCCCTCCCTCTCAACTGTCTGTCTGCCACCATTGACATCACAGCACAAGTAGCTTCTTTGCTCTTCCCAATCAGCGGAAGCACAGATCATTGGCCTCCATGATGTTTATGGTAATAGCACAGACCATGAACACAGCCTCCAGCTGCAGTATGACCATAGGCCCAGAGAAGGTCCTGGGAAGCAATAGCCCAGACTGGACCATGGACATTGTTCATGGCCTCAGGTGGCAGCACAGGTTCCTTGTAGGTGCATGGTCAATGAACATCAAGATGGCTCCAGGCTTCAGCACAAACCACATTCACATGGCCTTCGGTGGCAACATGGGCCAAGGACATCAGCACTGACCCTGGCTGCAATAGAACCATAGACCCAGATGTGGCCTTCTGCAGCAGCACAGACTCAGATATCACCATGGTGCTTGCTACACAGCAGTATAGTCCACTCATAACAACATAGTCAGCCCACAGACATAAATGTTGCTTCAGACTGTAACACAGAGTATGGACATCTCCATGGACCACACTGGGTAACACAGGGCATGCACATTGACCTGGCCATAAACAGCATCCACACATAGCCCATGGATCACAGACATTACCATAGCCTAAAGTGGCTGCACAGGTCATTCATATCAACATGGCCTCTGGTATGGCCATGGGGCATCAACATGGCTTTAGGTACTGGTACTGATCACAAACATCCAAAGACATCAACAGGACCCCTGGCCATATCAGGACAACCAACCTACCCATGGCCCTCAGTGGCAGCACAGACCATTGACCTCATCAAGACTGCAGTTGGTTGGTCATTCATATCAAAATGGACCCCTGCAGCAGCAAAGGCCGAGAAAATCACCCAGGCTTCAGTCAGCAACACAGACTTAATACATCCACATGGATCTCAAGTTTCATCACAACCTAAGGCAGCAGGATGGACCACATAAGCCAACATGACCTCCAGTGGCATCATGTATCACAGTGATCTTTGAAGAAGGTCTGATCAAGGAAGTGAACCATTCATCTTGGGCCACCATCACTGCCCAGAACCAGGAACAACCCATGGCTGGTTGGCATGATTGGGGACTGAGTCGGCATCTGCATAAGCTCCAGACTTCTGCACACCATCCCACAGATTCTCCTGAGTTATGACATGTCCCACTGTTGACCTCAGGTCTGTCTCACACCGGTCACCACTGCTGTGTCCCCAATTTGTCTCTCCACAGTGCATTCACATACCACTCAGTTTTTCTATCTTCCCCAACTCTCCACCATTTTTTTTTCACAGTGGTGCTCCCACACCCACCTGACTGGCTTCCTCTATGCCAAACATTTTAAATCATTTTAATTGAATTTTTTCCATGCAATATATTTTGATTATATTCTTTCTCCTCCCCCAACTCCTCCAAGATACTCCCAAGCTCCCTGCTCACACAACTTTGTGCCCTCCTAAAAAATAAAAAATAAAAAACAGAAAAATATGAAAATTCTGAAAAATTATTAAACCAAAAGCAAATTTCAAGACAAACAAAAACACTAAGAAAGAAAATAAACTGCGACAAACATGAATTCCATTTTGTGTTGTTCAACTACTCCTGGGCATGGGGCCTGCCATAGAGTGTGACTCTTACACTCTGTGACGCTTCATTAAAGAAATTGATCATTCACTTTCCAGCAGCTATTAATTGCAAATAGTTTCTTGGTTAGGAGAGGGATTTTGTGTCAGCTTCTTCTCAGTGCTGATATTTTTGTCTGGTTTGAACTTGTAGGTCTCATGCATGTTGTTACAGTCTTGTAACTTCATATGTATATTAGTCCTACTGTATCTGGAAAGCACTATTTCCTTGATGTACCTTACCACCTCTGGGTCTTACAATCCTTCTACCTCCTCCTCTTCTGCATAGAACCGTGAACTCTCAGGGAAGAAGTTTGATAAAGGCATCCCACTTAGCAATGAGTGTTCCAAAGCCTCTCACACATTGTCCAATTGTGAGTCTCTGTGTTCACTACCCTCTTCTGCCCCAAAATTTTTTCTGAGGAGAGCTTAGAAATGTACTGATATATGGATAATAGCAATATGACCATCAGAAGTCATTTCATGGCTATGTCCCTTTCACAGATAGTGGTGTGCTTTACTTTAGGCCTATGACCGATGTAGTCTTAGGATCTTGAGCATTTTAGCATTAAAAATTCCATGACCTTCTTATTGTGTAATTGAAGAACTCCAGAGATCTAGGTCTATGTCAATGTTAGAGTAGAGTTGACAGGTGCAGTCTCCTGACCAAACCAAACTCTTCTCTGGAGGTCAGTGATGGAAGCTGGTACTACTGTGGCTCAATAGTTTCTTTAATTATAGTGGGAATAGCAAACTCATAAAGAGCTGAGGCCAGTGCTTATAAGAATAAGGGAAGAATCCTAAATGAGCTGTTATGAAATAATCACTGTACAGGAATAAATATAAAAGGCCTAGGCGTCTCTTCTGAGTCTCTCCTATAAATAGGACATAAAAACGAAGCAAATAAGAAATGTCATGACCAGAGAGCAACCAAAGAAATCATAATCTCTCCTTAATACCCTAATTTGAGCTGCTTCAAAGCTGCCACGATTTAGTGAATGAAATGGAGACTGGATAACCTTTAGAAAGGGTTATTAGCAGCAGCAGTAGCAGCAGCAAGAGATGTGAGCTTACTACATAGCTCCCATAGAGGAACCTGTGGCCATTTCCCAGTACAGCAAGGCCGAAAGAAAAGAGAAACAGCCAGCTCCTTATACTGAGATCTCAGCTCCTGGGCTAACACCTGTTCATTGAGCCCCTTAATTCTATTCTATCCTACCATTGAAAGTAAGGACCTATTTTTATTATTGCCTATCATTCTGTATATTTACTATATTAGAGGACAAATAAGGGCTTGTGTGTATTTCAATACCAGAGAACTTACTAAAAATGGTGATCTTCAACACCCAGCAAAGACCTCATATCGGTCTCTTCACACAAAGAGTAAGGACTTAGCATCTGATTATAATATACAAATCCAAAGCCAGGGAACACCAGAACTTTCTATCTCCATTTAAAATGTGAGAGATGCAGGGTCCTTATCATGTTATGTAAAATTTATACATGCCAGTTGGCCTAAAAGGAATCACACAATAGCACAAGCATGGCTATCTTACTAAAGTTGTAGTGTGCCCTAAGTAGAAACATTTCCAGAATATTCAAAACACAAGGTACTGTACACACACACACACACACACACACACACACACACTGCACTTTCTGCCACAAGAAAAAAAGTGATATATTTTCATTTCTGAGAAATATATACAAATTTGAGTGAGTTGCTTTAATGAGATTACTAGACAAAAGAGAATGCTGTCTTACCCCAGGATTTAATGTAACACAGGTTTGTGTATGTCCAAGATTTTATACAAGCCACATAATTCAGGTTTAGGGTTCTGCATATTAGATGGTATTTCAAAGTACTAATTGGAGGGTTAAATAATAGGAGTATTTCTTGAAAGTCTGCATGGTCTATTGATGGTATTGTTTTCTCTTGACCCTACGACATGACTTGACACAAGATGTGTAAGACAAAAAACAAGACATAGTAACTTGAATTGTTGATGTCTACCCTAAAGAATGAGTACCCTAATTGATAAAAATGATTTTTTTTCTCCAGTAGCCTAAACTAATGGATGGAAAAACAAAGCATGGGACTTGGAATACTCTGTTTTACTCATAACTAATTACCTATTCATATTATTTTGTGCAATTATGCCTTGGTTACAAGTTTTAATGTTCCATAAATTACTGCTTCCTCTAGGGATCATAAAATTATCTTCATTAAATTTAGATTTGAAAATGATCTGCAGCCTACTGAACAGTTGCTGTTCAGGCTACTGATAACACTGAAGAAAGAAAATGTTTACATCTCTAGTAAAGATAATCAGTAGTAGCCATTTGTGAAATAGGAAGGGGGAGATATATGTGTAAACATGCCTGAAAACTATAGTAGCCTTTTCTCCTTGCTATTACAAAATACCTGACAAAAGTAGTTGAAGGAAAGATTTAATTTTACTCATGATTTAATGATACAGTCCATCCTTATGAGGATGACCTGGCAACACAATGTGTCAGGAAATAGAAGGACATGAATACTGGGTTATCATCTAACTTTGCCCACCTTCAATCATTTTGGGATCCCAATCATGGGATAGTGCCACTCACATCCTAGGTGACACTTGCCTCATAAGTTAAAACATTATAGACATACCCAAAAGCAAGTTTCCATAGTGATTCTGATTTTAGTCAAACTGCTGAGATTAACCATTACAAAGTTCAAGGATTTCTTAATGAGGATAAGGACAAAGATACTACCAAGTCCTTAGTAAATCTTAATACAAAATTGCTGCAGACAAACATACTAGGGGCTGCTGAGAGCAAGATACCTCAAGAATGTACATTTTAGAAATATTTTTCAGTTTTGCCAGCTGAAAAGATTTTGAATTAAAAGATAATAAGGAACATGTCACTGGAGGTTTCTCTCCTACCCACCAGTTCCCAAACAACCACTCTGAAGCATAATATTAATTATATTAATTACAAACTGTTTGGCTGATGGCTCACGGTTCTTATTGGATAGCTCTATGCATAAGTTAACCCATTTCTAATAATCTGTGTATTGCTATGTAGCTGTGGCATTGCCTCATTTTCTATATTATTTGCTTCCTTGGTGACTGTTGGGAGTCTTCCCATTCCACCTTATTTCTCCTTGTCTCTCTGCTTGGATTTCCTTTCTGTCTATATTCTGCCCTACCATAGGCCAAAGCAACTTCTTTATTAACCATTGGTAATAAAACATATTCATAGTGTACAGAGGAGCATCCCACATCAGGAACAATTAAGAGGACTCATATACACAACATAGTATCCTATCACCATGAAAAAACTAGAGCTTCACCACTTTTCTCCCTATGTCATTTTCTATGGTTTAAAGAATAGTCTCATTGGGGTCAAGGAACCCACAAGAAAACCAACAGAATCAACTAACCTGGGCTCCCAGAAGCTCATAGAGATTGAATTGACAATCAGGAAAACTGCATAGAACTGACCTAGGATATGAATTAAAGTTGTGTAGCTTGGTCTTCTTGTGGGACGCCTAAGAGTGGAAATGAGGGCTGTCTCTGACTCTATTGCCTGCCTTTGGGATCATTTTCCTCCTACTGAATTGCCTCTTCCAACTTCAATGGGGGGGGGCAGGTGCCTAGTCTTATTGTAACTTGATATGCCATGTTTGGTTGATATTCCTGGGAGACTAGCCCTTTTCTGAAAAGAAATGGAGGAATGCTGGATTGGCATGGGAAGACTGGGAGGGGAGGAAGAAGGAGAAATTGCAGTCAAGATATAATATCTGAGAAAAGAATAAGTAAAAAATTTAAGAATGAATCCTTTCATTCTATAATAATACATATCTGTAATCCCAAGGAAGAAAGGAGGATCACAAGTTCAAGGCAAACAAAGGATACTTACTGAAACTCAGTTTCGTAAAGACAAAAATAATCCTCTCAATTTCACTTCTAGCACCATCTTATTAAACATAAAGTAGGTCACTAGTAGTTGTCAACTTTGCATTTTGGTTTTTAAGTTGCATCATATCCATATGAGAATGTTCAGAAGTGGAGGAGAAATGGAAACAGGGCCTGATGACAAAAACGATAACTGGAGAATATGTGGCAGTGCCTGATCTGCAGGATGAGGCAAAAATCAATGGTATTAAGTAAGTTAATATTAGCTACGAAATACATATGGGAATGGTGTATATCTGAATGGATAACTGTGATAGCATATGAAAACCCCACAGAGTTTGGCAATAGAGTACTCTTCAAAATGAAAAAAGAACAGGAAGAAAATATAACTTGTGAGACTTTCTTTCATTTAGAACATGAACATATGCTCTATGCAAACTTCAGTACCTTAGAGTTGCATGAAAAACAGGTGATATGAAGAAACAGAAGACATATATATGTGTATATGTATATACACACACACACACACACACACACACACACACACACACACACATATATATATATATATATCTGGAGCCCTTGAGGATTTGATGCTGAGCAAAGCCTAGTATTCTTTCTCTAAAGGTGTATCTTCTTCATTTTGCTACAACTTCATTATGCTTTCAGTCTTCCATGCAAATACTTGTGTCCTCCACCATACCACCACACACAAGCTTGTTTCCATCTGAGGATGCAACACATAACATTTACTTAGCCTAGTGCACTTCATCACAGATATTTCTGTTCTTGTCTGTGCAAAATCCTGACTGGCTAACAAGTTCTTTCTCCTTTGTTTGGCTTTAATGAAGCAATTAGAAGACTATCACTCTCTTAGAATGTCATGCATCAAAAGAGGATCCTATGACACAGTGGTAACACATTAAGTATACATAGAGACATGTGAAAACATGCTTATTCTCCTGGTTAAAAGTATTTCAGACACTTCAGATGACTTACAGGTTACAAACCGTAGTCATAGTGGGTTAAGCTCTTAGGTTCTTTCTCTCACACTTCCCCCTTGGTTCAATGTTCTGATGTTACAGTTTCAAAACTTCTAGTAACGCTATTTTTTATTTTTGTATAAGCAATGACTAGGGGGACTGTGGAGCTTGGCAATGTGCAGACTATTCTCCCACATATCGTGATGTTCAGCAGACAATGCAGGTATCTGTCAACTGTCGTGGTGACCTTCAGCTGTCAGGGGCACCACAGGACACTAACACAGAGGGGCTACATCCTGGGATACCACAGCAGCAACAAGAGAGAGGAGGCTTGGCTAGAGGACACTGTCTTGGGCATGATGAAGTGCCAGCTTGCCATTCTGTACCTGAATCCCTTCTCTGCCTCCTCTGCAGAAGCATTAACCCACTCTCAGCAACGGGAAAGAAACAACAGTGCTCAGGCAGCAAACTTCTTCAATAAATTACAAAATAAAACCAACTTCTTTGATATTGAAAAGTACTACAGAGTCACCTGAACTCTTCCATTCAGAATCTCCCATCTTGAGCAAAACTGTGACATTTCAAAGCAAATATGAACTAAATTAAAGGTTGAAAAATTCCACAGAAAACTTTTCTCCAATCACTTAAGATGCATTAATAATGAAGAACAAAAATTCTTTTATTCCTCTTTTAATTGAAGATACAATGAGAGAAGAAATAGGCAGTCATATTCAATTATATACAGAGCATGAATATACTTTCAGTTTCTTATTTGACCTCAACATACTGCAGAAATGTCAGAGGAAACATGAAAATGCCTTCATATGAATTTAGATGTAAAATGAATTTCAGATGTTTATAAAATTAACTTTTACAAAAAACTGCTCCATGAGAAGTGAATCTGGTTATGCTACAATTTATGTTTTGTTTGGTTAGAAATAGTCCTGATATTGCCACAATCTAGAAAATATTCTCTCAGCTCCAGCAATGATTGCAGCTTCAGAACCATTCTTGCCCAGATTAAACAACCATCAAAAACTAGTTGCAACCTTGTATTTGCCGAGAAAGGATGGCACTGCCTTAAGTTCTGTTGATTGAAGAAGATTCTACTTTTTTAGGATAAATGTTGATGGATAATAACTGAAATTTCTGAAAAGAAAGCAAAAATCATAGCATGTTGACAAAGATAGCATCCAAATTCTTTTTATCCTATATTAACTTACGGGTATAAAAATCTCATTTTAAAATTTCTAATTTTATGATTATACCATGCATCACTACAACATCCATCATAGCAAAATCTTGATTTTTTAAAAGGATTTATATGTTTCTAGTATCTTTCCCCTGCACTTTCATTAAAAGAAAAAGTGTTACAAATTGGAAGAGAAGAATTCAAACTCTCACTGTTTGCTGATGATATGATATTTTTCCTAAATGACCCCAAAAATTCTACCAAGGAATTTCTACAACTCATAAACACCTTCAATAATGTAGCAGGATACAAGATTAATTTGAAAAAAATCAGTAGCCCTGCTTTACACAGATGATAAATGGGCTAAGAAAGAAATCAGAGAAACATCACCCTTCACAAGAGCCACAAATAACACAAAATATCTTAAGTAACTCTAACCAAGCAAGTGGAAGACCTGTATATCAAGAACTTTAAATCTTTGAAGAAAGAAATTGAAGAAGACACCAGAAAGTGGAAAGATCTCCCATGCTCTGGGGTAGGTAGAATTAACATAGTATAAATGACAGTCTTAACAAAAGCAAACTACAGGCTGAATGCAATAGCCATCAAAATTCCAGCAAAATTCTTCACAGACCTCGAAATAACATTATTCAACTTTATATGGAAAAGCAAAAATCCCAGAGTAGCTAAAACAATCCTGTACTATAAAAGAACTTGGTGGGCATCACAATCCCTGACTTCAAACTCTACTACAGAGCTACCATACTAAAAACAGTCTGTTATTGGCATAAAAACAGACAGAGGACCAATGGAACCGAATCAAAGACCTGGATATCAATCCACACACCTTTAAAAATATATATCTTGGCTTATCTTAGCAGTCCCAAGAATCAAATATCTCTCTGCAGTCAAAAAAATAATCAAAGAAAACACAGTAATATACATAATCCAGACTCAATGTGCATATTCCATCTTTACATGGCTTATTTTTCTTTACTCCTTTAATCTATGACTGTACTCTTTATATTACTTTTACTGTCTGTTTAAAGACTTTGTTTTATCTATATTTTTTTCTTTCTCTTTTCCAAGCCTGCGTACATTTTTAAAACACACTGTTTCTCATCTAGGGGTTATTTATATCTGAATCTGTCCTATTCTGACCAGGAATACTTCTTAAAATAATAAACTGGCTAAGACTAAGACCGCTTCGTCTTTTGACCTTACCCAGTCCAACAAGGCAGAGGTACATTCACCGCCAGCTCTGTGAGCCATGCTCACCACACCAGCTCCAGGGATGCAATAGGTCTATGTTGCCATTAAGCAACATGTAACATTCTGCTCACAAACCCCATTTAAGTGTCTCATAGTCAGACCTCTCGAAAGAGCCAGAGCTGTTTGTGTTGCTGGTATGAACCAGGAAGGTCTAGAGACAATTCTGTGATATTTTGACAAAAAATGTGGCTGTTGTTGCCCTTGTCCTAAAAATTTACCAGAGACTAAACTAAAGAGTTTTATATTAATGGCACTGGCAGAAAATATTTCAAGATGATCTAGTATTGACTGCTGTGCCAAGTGATTACTAGTGACCACTCTTGTGCAGACCTACAATGAAAAGAAACAAGTGAGGCAAGGAAAATACAAAATGTACAGTCTGAGGAGAAAAAAGACCACCAGAGGGTAAAATGGAGCCAAGTCCAGTGCTCAAGGAAATAAAAAGTTTAAAGAAATCCTGGAATAAAGGGAGTGATGACTTCAGTGCACAACCTTACGCAGCTAAAAATCTAATTAGCAAAACTGAATTGAAAGAAAGCTTAAGCAATGAGGGAAACCATCAAAAACAAAAAGCTGGTGTAAATGCAATTGGAAATGGCAACCATGTTCCATCCTCAGCAAACAGCAAAACTTGGCAGCTTTGGACATGTGGTTCTAGTTTTGGAGTCAAGGATACAGGAAAGGAGTTGTGGGGTCTCCCTCTGCCCTGAGGAAAACTACTGAGGCCAAGTGTGTGTATAAGCAGTACCCCTGAACAGAAGCCCGGAGAAGCCATCACATGAAAGCTATTAAGGCAAAAGATGGATTGTGTTGGAGACTCCAAGATACTGGAGATGCCACAGTCATGGGATACATACCAAGGAAAGTTGCTAACAGGGAGTGAAACCAGCCCACATCACAGCCTCCTGTGATCCAAAAATTCAAAATATGATGTAGCCCTCAAGACACTTGAAACCATCGTTTTTCTAGGATTGTTCAACTGGTGTAGGCAAGCTCACAAACCAGGAAATAAAATTGAAATGCTGAAATCCAAAAGCAATTGTTAGCTTTACTCCTTCCTCCTTACTCCCAATCAGTTTCCTGCCACAGCTCATCTCCTTTCGATCCACACATCATCTCCCGTTCCTCTGCCCCAGTTAGGCCATCACATGTTTTATTGTCCACGATCCTTCTTTCTGCCTCTGTATTTGACTCCTTTCAGCAAATGCATGGCCCATTTTGTTTCCACATCTCACCAATGGAATCCATTCCAGATCTCACACTTCCACCACAGGAAGGTTGCATTGCATTCCTCTTCTCATCTATCTTATTTTTCCCTGTCCACATCATTTGGAAGCTTCAGATAGCAAGGTCCATGTCTCCTCTCCAAATGACCAGGAACCAAGTTAAGTTCAAAACCAACAGCATAGTCAATGAATCTCCATCACCGAACTACTTTTCTCCTCTAAACTCTTGATCAGGAACAAGCCAATTAATTGGTCACATGAGGCTTTTACATAACCCATAAAACCACATCATGGTCCTTCTACATTGCAAAGTAGAGCTGTAAACAACATGCAAGTGAAATCACACATCCTGAAAATAAATTCATTAAAGAAAATTATGTTTGCCAAAGATATGAAAAAATAAATAAACCCACTAAAAAATACTAACAAACCAAGTTTTATGTTGGCAAATACCCATAATCCCACTTCAAGAAACAGAAAAGAAAATTACCAATGAGGATTACAAAAAAACCAAAGGTAAGCAACTGTCTAAATTTCACACATTTGATAGTTACAGAAAAATAAGATTTTCAGTAACAAAATGTCCCTTTTTATTAACTATGGGCATTTAATAAACACAGATATTAAAAGACAATGTGGAATATTACAGTGCAGGTATATCTTGTGGTATGATGCACACATTAAAAATTCCTATTTTGTCTACTTTCATAATTCTCAAGTCTCTTTCTTGTTCATTTTATTCTCAAAAGTTCTTTTCAAAGAGAGCTGATTATTATCAACCCAATTGTACAAGTGACAAAATTGAAATAGAATGAGTTTAAATGACTTTCTCAAGTTTCTTTATATCCCTGTTGCCATGAGATACCTTTCTCGGTATATCAGTCCTCCAGGATAACAAGAAACCTGAATTTCATTTCTGTAGACTTCCCTAGATATGTAAAGTACTTTTAACATATAATGAAATATTATCCCATCCTGGTATGGACAGTGCAGATTGGCGCACTGTAGATAGAGATGAACTAAAAGAACATATATTTGCTGACTCTCGTTTCTCAAGCATTCAGAATGTAGAAGAAATTCCTGCATTGACAATTGACACACGCATTGACAAACAGTACTCCTGTTCAATCGATAGAGTACAAAAAATTTACGAGTATAAAGAAGTAGAATAGAAATTCTGTGACACAAGAAAACTTATAAATATGATCGCATACTTCACCCACTCCCCAAAGCAGACATTGCCAGCTGGGGTAAAATTGTTTGCAGTAATGTTCGGAAAAGAGAAGTCTGACACTCTACACAAAAGCCCTAAGCCATCAGTGACTATGCTGGAAGAGACAGTTGAGAGAAGACATTTTTAAGCTCTTTTGAGTCTGATATGGTTGGAAATATTGAGCTGGGTGAATATGAAGATGCGAAGATCACCAAGATTTAGGTGACTAAATGACTCATTTTTCAACTAACTAGCAGGTGCTTTCTGAGACCTAACTCTGTTCTGATTCAGAAATTTATTAAATAAATCTAGATGAATGTGTCTCATAAATAAGAGACTGAACTTGGGATGAATCAGTGATTCGTGTGCAAACATGAGTGATACTTCTCAGCCTGTAAACTCCTGCTTAGCTGTGTGAGGATTAACCCACATCTCTGCCTCTCAGGAGCTTCTCTGGTCCATTCATTCCTGAAGTCCTCAGCAGAGTTTCCATGATACCTTGATCATAGTTCCACTAAACCACATCACTGTTCAATAGTGTCTACATGCCGTTATCCTTCTCAAACTTACAGCATCTTAACAAGAAGAATTTTGCCCATATGCGTTGTTAGCATGAATGAGCACTTGGCCCCCACTCGTGGCATAAGTTCAGCCCACATTAACTGAATGAATGACTAAAGGACTTGATGTGTTCATCTTGTCAGGTAAGAAAATACTCAAAGTCTGCTTAATTCATTTATTACGAAAATATGTAGATTGGGCTAAATCATCAAGCCTGATTGAATGCTTCAGTCTGCAAAAACATAAACATTTTAGATTTATTAATTTCCTCTAGAAATAAAAATATTAATTATTTCTAGAGTAATTCACTAAATCATGCCTTCTAATTTTCTTAGTGACATCTTTCTTAATGATATTAGTAAAAACAATCCCCAAAGATCCATGGTACTCATTCAAGCTTCACCAACCCAAAATCCAAGTAAGGAAGATTGAGATTAATTAGATAGATCCTGCATCTGCTTCTACTTAGAATCCTTCCAAATTGAGAGATAACATTCAATTCATGAAGTGTATGTCCTTAGCTCAGTTTTATCTACAGATGCACAGAAGTTATATAAGGTATGGGAAACAGAAGTTAGTCAGAGGCCTGATGTGGTGGCACAAGTCTTCAACCCCAACAAGTGGATCTCTGTGAGTTTGAAGTCAGCCTGGTCTACAGAGAGAGCTTTGAGACAAGGGCAACACAGAGAAACCCTATCTTGAAAAACCAAGATGATAATGATGATGATGATGATGATGATGATGATGATGATGATGATAGTAATAATAATTTACAGTGGACTGCATAATCAGTAGATGGCATTAGTCTTAAGCAGGCCATTGTTATGTTTTTCTCTACTAATTTACTTGCTTTTATTAGGATTATAATACAAATAAACTAGTTTCCTTATGGCATTTCCATATATGGCTCCTTTTTTCTTCTCCTCTGAGAAATATTGTTTAATTTTTATTACTTTTTAAAGATATATTTAATTTTATTTTATATGTGAGTAGCTGCCTACATATATGTATATGCACCTGGTGTATGAAGTTCCCAAAGTTAAAAATGTTTAGGATCTTCCATGTAGGTGTTGGGAACTAACTTTGGTCCTGATGTAGGATTACCCCCCTTATGCTGTGAAAATGTTTAATTACCATTGATTAATAAAGAATCTGCTTTGGGCCTATGGCAGTGCATAATAGAGCAAGGCGGGAATTTCAAACAGAGAGAAAGAGAGAGAGAGAGAAGAAAAGAAGGCGGAGTCAGGGAGACACCATTAACTGTCAAGGAGACAGAGGCCTTGTGTTAAAATACAAAATAATAGGAAGGGTTTATTTAATAAGAAGCCTAAGCTATTGGCCAAGCAGTGGTGTAATTAATAGAGTTTCATTGTCATTATTTTGGGTCTGGGAGGCCGGGAAAATGAACGAGCAGCCCCTACCTACGAGGTCCCCGGCAAGAGCAGCAAATCTTTTGCACCCAGAGCCATCTCTTCAGTCCTATGTTTCATTTTTCTTTATAGTTGAATCAAATTCTATTTTCTTTCTATCTTTCTCAGTTGATGGACATCTAGGCTGATTCCATTTCTTAGCTGCTGTGACTAGTACAGCAATACGCAGGAATGTGAAATCATCTCTGTAGTGCAGTCCTTTGAGTATATTTCCAGGAATAATACAGCTGGATTGCATTGTGTTTCTATTGTTTGGGGGACCTGGGTTTTGTCTGATTTTGTTTTTGAGAAATCTCCATTTTTATTTCTATGTTGGTTATACAATTTACACTGCTATAGAAAATGAATAATGATTCTTCTTTCCTCACACCATTGTATATATTTGTTAGTGGAAATTTTCCTGGTAATATCATTGATACTGCTGGGAGATGGAATCTCAAAGTACTTGTGAGTTTTTCTGACAGCCCGATATTGAATTGTTTTTAAGTTGTTAATGGGCCATTCATGTTTTTTTCTCCAGATAATTCAGTTCAATTCATTAGCTTATTTATTTTCTGAAAAATTTATGCAGATTTAAATGGTAAATTTTTATAGTTCTTTATAAATTTTAAATATTAAGTACCTAGGTAATTAATATTTTTTTCTCCCAGTGTACAGACATTTCTACACTCTGCTAATGGCCTCCTTTGCCACATAGAAGCCTTTTATTTTCATATAATTGTACTTGCCATTCCTGGGGTTATTCTCTGTATATTAGTGTCCTTCTGAGAAAGCTTGTGTCCACGGCTATGCCTTGAAGAAGTTGCCCTGTTTCTTCCAGCTGTCTCACCCTTTCAAGTTTTATATTCAGATCCACTTTGAATTGATTTTTGTGTAGGGTGAGAGGTAACAATCTAATTTTACTCTTCTGTGTCTAGATACTTAATTTTCCCAGCACCGTTTAGAAGAGAATTTTTGCCCAGTGTAGGTTTTGACACTCTTGGCAAAAATTAAGTGACTCTTAGCTATGTGGTTTTATTTCTGAGTTCCCCGTTCTATGCTGTTGATCTACATGTCTGTTTCTAGGCCAGTACCATGCTGTCTTTGGAACTATAGCACTGTAGTGTAACTTGAAGTCAGGTAGTACAAAAAATAAACAAAAAAACAAAAAACCTTCAGCGCATCATTCATATTGTTCTTTCTTAGGATTTATTTAGTCACTCAAGGTCTTTTTCACTTTCATAGAATAGTAGCACCATCTCTAGTTCTGTGAAAAATGTTATTAGAATTTTCTCTGGAGACTGTGATGAATCTGTAGGTCATTATCAGCAATACAGCCATCTTCACATTAGCAATCCAAGCAGTCTACAAGCGTGGGATGCCTTTCCATTTTCTGAAGTCTTCAGTTCCTTTCATTGGAATGTTAAAGTACTCTTTGTAGATGTCTTTTATCTCCTTGAGTTTACTCCTTGGTATTTTTTAAGCTGTTGTGAATAGAATATTTTCTCTAATTATTTTCTCAGCATATATATTATTGATATATATATTAGTGATTTTTACTATTAGATTTTTATTTATGTTGGGAAGAGGTCACATACACCACAGCACATGTGTGGAAGTGAGGACAACTCTCAGTTCTCTATCTACTACATAGATCCTGGGGATCCAGCTTGGGTCATCAGGTTTGATAGCTGGCAACATTGCCTACTGAACAATCTCCTCAGCCCAAGCTACTAATTCCCATATGTTGATGTTTGTATCTGGAAAGTTTAGTGAAAAAATGTATCAGGTTATGAGTTTTCTCGTAAATTCTGTGGTGTCTTCTATATATTGAAGCATGTAATGTACAACAAAGGATAGCTCTGTTTATGCTTGTCCTATGTTTTATCATTTATTTCTTCTTGTCTTATTTCTCTATTTAAGGAACTGAGCTCTAGATTGAATACAATTGAAAGGGAATAGGCACTCTTGCCTCATTTCAGACTCTAGAAAAAATTATCTCATATTTCTCTTTTATACAGTAATAGCTATATGTCTGTTCTATATGGTCTTCATTATGTTTAGCTACTATAATCCTTCTAGCTCTGTTTTCTCCAGAATTTTGTCATGAAAGCATGTTGAACTTTGTCAAATGATTTTTTTCCATCTATTGAGATGATTTGTGATTTCTGTTCTTTAAGCCTATTTGTATGAATTTACATATGTTCAACCAACTTTAGATACCTAGAATGCAACAAAACTGGTCATGCAGTATATATAAAATTATTAATACGTTCCTGGATTCAGTTTGCAAGTATTTTGTTGAGAATTTTTGCATCTGTATTCAACTTCTTTATTTTGTGGAAAAGTAAGAAGTCTTTTTTAAAGACTGGTATAATTCATCAGTGGATACATCTAGTCCTGAGCTTCACTTGGAAGAGAGGATTATTAATTCTTGCTTCAATAACAGTAATTCCTCATTATAAATTTATTTTAGTTGTTTGTATATTCTTTTGGTCATAATATTTATTTTTACATTATTTCCTTTACATTTGTGATTATAGTGTAATTACATTAATTCTCTGTTCCCTTTCCTGTAGTAGGAGGCTGCTTGTTCATTTCCCAGCCACCCAGACTACTGTATTAATTAAATAACCACCCAGAAACTGTATTAATTAAATCACTGCTGGGCCTATTAGCTCTAACTTGTTATTGGCTAGCTTTTACATCTTAATTTAATCCATTTCCATTATTTTACATTTTACCATGAGGCATGTGGCCTACCAGCAAGGTTCCAGCGTGTCTGCCTCAGGCAACAGCTCCATGGTTTCTCTCTGACTCCACCATTCTTTCTCCCAGCATTCAGTATGTTTTCCCCACCTATCTCTGTTCTACCCTATTGGGTATCGGGCCAAGCCATTATTAACCAATGATATTCACAGCATACAGAGGGGAATCCCACATCATTTTCTTTCCTCCAAACCCTCCAATAAACCAATATACCTCTCCTTATTCTTTTTTATATTCCTGGTACCTTTTTCCATTGATAGTTGTCACATGTGTCTGTGTGTGTTGCTTAATACATAAAAAATGCAACCTGCTCCATTTGTATAATGTTACTTAGTATGTGTTTTCAGTACTGATTATTTGATATTAGATAATCAGTCACTATGTTTATATAGTATGGTTTAATCTTTACAGGTCAAATATGTTTAGAAATCTACTCATTTATAAATGGGGAATATATTTTCAAAGCATTTCCCTAAATAGTCCTGACCTTCTATAACAACCCTCTTTTTGTCTCTAGTTTCATTGCTCCTTTTCTCTCTCTCTCTCTCTCCCTCACTTCTTCCCTCTCTCCCTCTCTCCCTCTCTCCTTCTCTCCCTGTCTCTCCTTTCCTCCTGGTTAGTATAACTCTGGGTTTTTCAACTTTTTCAATTTTTAAAGAATCATCTTTTTGCTTCCTCTAAACTATGTATTGACTTTTTTCAGTCTCTTTTACTAATTCCTGCTCTAATCTTTATTATTTCTAGTCATATAGAGTATTTTGTTAGGATCTCTTTTTCTTTATTCCTTAAGCTGTTACTTATTTAAGATCACTTTGCCTTTTTAATGTAAACACTCAGTATACTAGGTAGAGAGGAAGAAGGTAGTTAGAAAAGCCTAATCTGCCTAGATACAAACTAAAATAACCAAAGAACAAAGTGTAAAGGTGTAAGTAAAAATGCTTAAATAAAATTAAAATAGACAGTAAGATGAAACAGTTTTAAGGTTTGAGATAGCCTTAGTCTATAGTTGCGAAATGTCCTTTCTTTTCTTGGAGTGTCTTGCATCAGTCTGCATTGGCAGCTGAGGTTGGAGTGGTAGCTGCTGTTCTCCGTAACTCAAGCAAGTTTGTCAGCGTGTCCTTGTAAGTGAGAAAGGTTTCACTCAAACTGTCTACTCTTTATTCCCAGTCTCTGGCTCCCTGCCTGCAAATTACGATCCTGTTTGGTGAGATCATTCTCTCCTCACAGGACTGTCTTTGGCTAAGGCCCACCTACCTGTCTTTACCTTTGTTGTTCCTGTCAGAACACTATACACTTCCTGCAATCCTATGCAATTCATGTAGGGACTGGAGACTGGGATACTGTGAATCTCTCCGCTTCTGGCTCAGACCCATGTCTGTTTCTACCTTACATCCAGCTGCTGTGCTCCAACCATATCACCAGGCACCTTGTACCTGAGATACTATTTGGGTTTCAGTAACTGCACCATCTTTTTCTAAATTAATTAATTTGTTTTGTAATTTATTCTCTCGTTATAGCATGTGGACTGCAGTTTCCCCTCCCTTCATTCCCCCCACTCCCTCCCAGATTCACTCATACTCCTTTCCCTTCACAAAAGGGCAGACTTCCCAGGGATATCACCCAAACATGGCATATCAAGTTATAGTAAAACTAGGCGTATGACCTTGTATTAAGGCTACACAAGACAGCCCTCTCGTCAAGTATAGCAATGTATTATTATATCATTTTATTGGCTTGGATTTTCTTTTATTTTGTTTTGTGGCTTTTGTTTTGCTGATCCGGTTTGGTCCTATCCTTGATCTCTTGGCTATCCAAACTGGTTCCTAGCCCTCCAGGAACTGTCAGTCCTGAGCTCCCTCTTCTGGTATAGTTCCAAATCTGGACATGACATTGGTTGGCCACTGCCACAAATTCTGCTCCATCTTTACCACAGCACATCTCACAGGCAAGACTAACTGTAGGTTGAAGGTTTTGTAGCTGGGTTGTTACCCCAATGCCTCCACTGGAAGCCTTACCTGGTTACAGAAGATGGCTGGTTCTGGTTTCAAATCCCCTATTCTTAGGAGACTTCCCTAGATTACCCTCATGGATTCCTGGAAATTTCCCTTGCACAATATTGCTACCACATCTCAGGAATGTCCCCCAACTCCAGTCATCGCTCCACATACTCTTCTCTTCAATGACTCCTCCAATCCATTCCTGTTCCTATCCCCAACTGCCACCAATCTACCCACAAAATCTATTCTATTTTCCCTTCCCAGAAACATGTGTGTCACCCCTTGGTCCCTTTTTGTTACTTAGCCTCCCTGAGTCTGTGGACCATAGCATGATTATCCTTTCCTTTATACCTAATATCCACCTATAACTGACTACATACCACTTTGTCTTTCTAGGTCTGGGTGACCTCACTCAGGATGATTGTCTCTTGTTCCATCCATTTGCCTTCATAGTGTTATTGTTTTTAATAGCTAAGTAATAATCCATTGTGCAAATGTACCAATTTTTATCCATTTTTCAGTTGAGGAACATCTAGATTGTTTCCAGGCTTTGACTATTATAAATAAAGCTGCTATGAGCATAGTTGAGCAAGTGTCCTTATAGTAAGATGAAACTTTTTTTTGTGTATATGTTGCAGGGAGAGCCAGGCTGCTTGTTTGTCCCAGATACCTGACTACCACACAGAAACTGTATTAATTAAATCACTACTTGGTCCATTAGGTCTAATTTCTAATTGTCTAATTCTTACATCTTAATTTAACCCATTTCTATTATTCTGTGTATTGTCACGTGGCAGTGGCTTACCGGGAAAGATTCAGCACGTCTTTCTCTGGTGGCTCCATGGTGTCTCTCTCCTACTCCGCCTCTCTTCTTCCCAGCATGCAGCTCTCTCTTCCCCGCCTACCTAAGTTCTGCCCTATCAACTAGGCCAAGGCAATTTCTTTATTCATTAACCAATGAAAACAACATACAAACAGAAGAACCTCCTACACCAGGTATATGCCCAAGAATGGTATAGTTGGTTCTTCAGGTAGATAGAGTCTCAATTTTCTGAGGAAACTCCATATTGACTTACATAGTGGCTTTATAAGTTTGAACTCCGACCTGCAATGGATAAGAGTTCCCCTTGTTCTACATCCTCTCTAGCATGAATTGTCAATTATGTTTTTTATCTTAGCCATGATATAAGAGGTGGGTTGCAACAGGGGTGCTGGTTGCACTGCTTCCGTCCAGAGACAACTCCACTGGGGCTTATCTGTTTTGTTCTTTAGTTCTTTCCCTTACATGAATAGGCTATTTTTTAATCTCAACTTATTAATTTTGTCTCAGATGTGGTATCTAACCAGCCATCTTACCCAGAACTTTCAACACTCTACTAATTTAGCTTTAGCCTGTGAAAACAGTAGTTAAAATAAGCTAAAAATAATCATCAAAAAATAGAAAGGCAAAAAGAAAAAAATTCTTATTCTTAACTTCAAAACTATATCCAAAGGCTAGGGCCATACACAGAATAATATTTTTGTACAGACATGTTCAATAAATAATTATTAAATAGAATAAGACAAAGAATATCCTAAATGAGCAAGAATTAAGGCATAATTCAAAAGAGCATGATATGCAGAATAATTTCCCTGTCTCTGATTCTCTCTTCTTTCCTACTCCAACTGCTTTCTACTGAATAAATCTTATATGGTCTTTCATAAATAAAAATGTAAATTGTGAAAACAAATATTCTCACATTCTCAAAGCTAAATGCTCACTACATTTGTAGTCAGTCTTTCCTTCTTTCCCATTTGAAAGTAAGAAATATCTAAAGCCAAAATGTTCCATTCTACTCTGAGACTTTTCTGAGTTGTTTTCAGGAGTCTTTTTACAAAAGTTTCTGAGCTACTCTATTCATTCTAGCTTCTACAAATGATAAGTAAAAAATTCTATCATATTCCAAATCACATCTTCACTGATGCCCTAGTTAACGTCTCCTCAAATTTAAACTTTCCAAAGAGTGGATTGCAATCTCTCTCTGTTCCATGACTATTCATTAGCTCTTCATCTTCAATGCATACACATATAAGGGCTTCTGCATTCACCAGTCAAGTGAAAACAGTCTTAATAAGGACACCAGTGCTTTTATTGTGACTATATTAAATGAGTAGCTTTCAGTTCTCAGAAGCCTTGGATTTTCAATTTTTCTCTATAGGGGACTGGGAATTACAGTTCTCCATGTCTGGGGTACTACAAGTCAGCCATGCCCATCCCTATTTTATCTATTGCTGGTCTTATTCATTTAAGGGAGTCTCCCCTTCTTTATTCTCTTACCACACTCACTTTGCTTTTCTTGATTTGTTGATTTCTCCAGCACCTCCATTTTTGACTCATTTTTCTACTTCCTTCTATGCTAGGATTCAAGCACTAGAACATTCCTTCTCTATCCTGGGTCTTCATTTTCTCCCAACCCCTCTTCCCTTGGAGAATTTCTGTTCTTTCTTTAGCTTACATAACAACCTCTACACTGACAATTTACAAATACATAGCAGCAACTCGGCCTTTTCACCCCACAATCCAATCCACACATAGAAAACTGTGCATACAGCATCTCCATGTGGAAAGTTCAATAGTTTCCCAAGTTTAAAAGTTTAAGACAACTCTCTACCTTTAACCCCATCTGCACAGGCAGATACACACACACACACACACACACACACACACACACACACCACCACCACCACCACCACCACCAGTTTCTAGTAGTTTTTTCTTCTAAAATCAATATAGGTTGATAATAATCTTAGGAAACTGAACCATCCAATTCTCCCTCCCATGTGGAATGCTAGAGAAATAGCAAGGGTGGCAGGAACTGTTGCATTATCCAATATCCTGACTCCCTGTTACAAATATCCACATGGTCAGGATTGGCCACACCCTCAGATTAATATATGTTAAGACATACATATTCCACATACAGAGATGGGGTAGGAAGAAGGATGGATAGAGTGCTGGGGGAGAGAGAAGACAGAGACGGGGATATGGAGAGAGACAGAGAAAGAAAGACCAAGACAGTGAGAAAGAGCAGAGACAAAGAAAGAATCCCAAAGCAGAAATAGAATTAGTAGAGAAAAGGAGAGGCAAACAGGAAAGAAAGACCTCAGCATCTGGAAGCATCTTCAACCAGCATGAACATATCCATTCAACCATCATTGAATGAGTTCTGACATCCATTAAGAAGCAAGAGAAGCAATGGAAATGGTGCCTTCTAGAAGGAACTCAGTATTTCTCTCTACTATTCTTTAGTTGTGAGGATGACTATGGGCAGACAGATTTTAAGCATATTACTGGCTAATTTCAAGGATAGAGCAAATCCACTAAGTCTCACATCACAATGCAGAAAAGGTCAAGTGTGCCCTCCCTTTCCTCTTACAGAATCCATTTATACTACTCTTGAGAAAGCTGCATGCATACTTTTGGTAAGCCCACACCAAAGAAACTATTGGATTTAGGATTGACATGACCAGATTTATGTGTGAGAGGTATACCAAAGGCCACACTATAAAATAAAAGTTGAATGAGAAGAAATGTTTCAGGGAGACCAATTAGTGAACAAAGAGAGATTGAGGTCTTGAAGCAGAAGGTCCATTACTCTGTGTGTACACACTTTAAGGTTTTGTTCTAAACTTTTCCCAAGCTCTAAAAACAACTGCTGGCCTCACTTGCCAAATAAACCAGATGTCTCCCTTTCCCCATGTCTCTGTAGTTCTCCTGTTCTCAGTATCTCCAATCCTGTACCAGCTTTCTCCAATACACAGGTTCTTATGGAAACAAGTTATATACTCATATAAAAAAAGCTTATGCCGAGTTTCTGATACATCTTGTAGTCATGCCAGTAGACTGGCCTTGCCCTGTAGTCAGATTGATGATTATCTTAAATATCACCATAGAACCTTCATCCGACAACAGATGGAAACAGAGGCAGAGACCCACATTAGAGCACCGGACTGAGCTCCCAAAGTCCAGCTGAAGAGTGGAAGGAAATGAGAATATGAGCAAAGAGGTCAAGAACTTGAAGGGTTCATCCACTGAAACAGTTTACCTGAGTTAATGGGAGCTCACCAACTGTAGCTGGACTGGTAAGGAACAAGCATAGGACCAAACTAGTCTTTCTGAATGTGGTTGACAGTTGTATGGCTAGGGCAGACTGAGGAGCCACTGGCAGTGGCACTGGGATTTATCTCTACTGCATGTACTGGCTTTTTGGGATCCTATTCTTTTTGGATGTATACCTTACTCAGCCTAGATATAGTAGGGAGGGCCTTGGACCTTCCACAAAGCAGAGTGCTTTACCCTTTTTTATGATTAGATGGGGGTGGGGTGTGTGTGGAGGGAATGTGAGGAGTAGAGGGAGAAAAAAAGACTAGTTGAATTTTAGGGCTAGAGGACTGTATCTTTCCTCTTTGTTAAATATATGTAGTTTGTAGCATATAATAGACCAACCATATAATATGTGTAAAAGGACCAGACATGTGCTTTTTGGAGGAAGATTCTCCTCACACTGGGGCAATTTAGGTGCATATTACATGTCGATTAAAGCATTAGAGGAAAAGGGTAGGAGCAATCATGTCATTCTACTAACAACATGAAATATCTGTAATATTCTTTACAAATCTCACAGCATTCTCAGATCAATTAGACCACTAATTTCCAATGCTCTCTTCTGTTCACCGATCTGCCGCATGTTACCCAGGTGAAGGTGACAAACTGGGATTCTGCCTGATGCTTCCTGGATACAGTCCTCATAGTTTCCCCTTTCAGCCTTTCTACATGTGCAAATGTGAATTCAACCAAGTGTGCTTCATCATTTTGAAATATAGAAAAAAATCATTATCTGTGTCTCACTTCTTTGGTTTTTCCCTAATAGTTCCATTAGCAAGCAATCTATTCTGAAGACTCTTCTGGCCTGTCAAAGCTTATTACACTCTGCGGTATTCGCATAACACTATGATTTTCCTGTAAAACTGAACAATATCTATTTAGTGTATTCATTCATGCTGAGTTGGAAAGAAAAAGGACATCTGACAATGTGTCAACAGCACTATAGTTCTCTTAGGTCGCAGCTACTTAAATCCTTAAATCTATTAATTAACTATTCTTTACCACTGTGTCCAGGGACTCTTTAGTATAATACAATACAATATAATATAATATAATAAGTGTGTTCGTGATATATTATATGTATATACATATATGTGTATTCATGAGTCTATTTTTATACTCCACATTCAAGTTGAAAAAGAAATAATTTCTATCACATAAATGATGTTAGAAAATGAACAAGCTTTATTGGAAACTGCATTCTGTTGCACTTGGCTTAGCAGAAAAACTATTTTAGCAACAAAACTTGCCACTTGGGCATGGTGGCTCAAACTCAAACTCACAAACTTGAGGCAAGAGAACAACTATGACTGTGAAGCCAGCCTGGGCTTCATAAGAATTTCCAGGCCAGTCTGGTATACAGAATCAGTCATTAAAGGAAACTCATGCAGGGCCCAGGGAGGTGGCTCAGTGGATGAAGTCTTGTAACAGCATGATGACCTGAGTTCAATTCCCAGACATGTAATAGAAAGAAAGGAAGAAAAAAAGAAAGAAAGGAGAGAGAAACAAAGAAAGAATGAAAGAAAAAGAGAGAGAGAGAGAGAGAGACTCAGTGTGGCTTGGTGTAGTGACATGCACTGAAATCTCAGTGCTGCGTAGGCCAACACAGATAAATTCCTGGGCCTCACACCTGGCATAGTTGGCAGGTTCTAGGCAGTTAGATATCCTGCCACATTTTTAAAAGAAAAGTAAATGGTAACTGAGTAACAACTCTCCAATTGTTTTCTGACCTCTCTATATATACATATCCACATGGGTGCATACTTGCATGTACATATACACAAAGTCCATACATAGGTATATTTGCTGCAAATCTTTCTGCAGACTATATTTTCAATGTCTGATCTTCTAGGGCTGGAAGTTGACATCCCTCCTCTAATCGATAACTGAGAAAAGCTATAGGGAATGTTTACATTTATTTTATTCTCCCCTGCCTTCTTCGCTAGATCTTTAACTAAACCATGAGTCCTGTCTTGGGATTTGGTTTGCACACTCAGTCTTCATTTGAGTACCTCTGGGCCTCATCACATCCTAAGAAAACAAGTGTTCTTGTTTCCCAGGCCCATTGTGAGATAACAACCTGGCATTAGCATGTCTGTTAATTAAAGAAAATTTCAGGCTAAGCAAGACCTAAGAACTAAATCACAGTGCTGTTTTTCTCCACTGTGATTCAAAGACATTTCCTCCCTCCCTTTTCATCTTGGAATATTGCATAGAGATCCTTCCTACAATACACCTGGGTGATATACTAAGGGGTTGAGGGGATAGCGGTGTACAAGAGATGAGCTAATTTTATGAACGTGTGTTGTCATCCATGTATTTCTAAGGTGTCTATTTCTGAACCCCTGAAAATGTTATTCTTTGTTCTCATCTCTTAAACATGGGACACAAGCTAGATAGCTGTGTCTGCTCTAATTCAGCAAAGCTCTATCTTGCTAAGTCCTAATTTGACAAGGACTTTTGGAGGTTATCAACCATAGAGAAAATTAGGGAAGTAACATTTTGAAAAAAAGTCACTAAGGTACTCAATAGCTTCCCACTGAAGTCCATGTCAGAATAGCAGTAGGCTTGCAGGGAGAGGTGCTGGTACCACTTGGGATTGCTGGTAAAATCTTTCTACAGAGGAAAGCCCCACTATCACACTTTAGGGAGCTGTGGAAGTTAAGGAATAGAGCAGATGATCTTAAAAGTTAGCACAAATGACCTGAGCTCTGACCTCCAACACCCACAAAACTGTTGAGCATTGGGGTGTATCCAAAATCCCAGTGCTAGGCAGCAAAGATGGGAAGAACTCAGAAGCTCATTGGCCAGCCATTCTAGCCAAAGCAGTGAGCTTCTGGTTATGTGATAAACATTGTCTCAAAGATAATGAGGAAATGAAACTGAGGATGACATCCCTTTGTGAACCTTTTGTTTCCACAGATGCACACATGGGCACATATGTAATTGACACCATATGTACAAAAAAAGGAGAGATCAGAGACATGGATAATGGGGCGAGGAAGGTGAGTAGACAAAAGAAAAGGAGAGAGGCCACTGTCTGGAAGAACCTCTAAGCAACATAGATATATCCTGCCAGGCCATATGCTAGATTAGGGACTGATGTGGCTCCCCAACAAGAAGCCAGGCTTTGTGAGGAATGAGACAAGATGCCCTGAATGCTAATGGGCACAGATGCTGTAGCTGGGATCTAAGAAGGTTTCCTGAAAGCAAAATGACCTGAATGAAGAAGAGAGAGCTCCAAGGAAACACCTGCTCCCTACCGGTATCCCTGTGACCTATTAGATAGGTTCAGAGTTGATTGTTCAAATAGCAAAGCTCCTTATAGTACTGGCTTTAAATGATTGATACAGCATTAGTGTTTGTTCTTAGATTACTGTTCATGGGCCATATTTTGAGAAGGGGACCTTCCCTGGGGCTTCTAGGTGAGGTTAGCTCGTGAACACACGCTTCTTCAGGGACCCCAAGGGGGCTGCACCTAATCAACAAAGCTTTTACATCAGGGAAACAAAGGAGTCCGTGTTCTCCAGAGTGCTGAATTTATTATCCAGCAGGCCTGTTGGTGGCCTCTCTAAAAAGATAAAATTGGACAATGTTGGACCTGCCATTATCTGTGTGAACCAGAAAATGAGTTTTGACCCAAGTTCAAAGCTCCATCTCACTGCCATAAACCCCAACAGCTACATTGGCTCTGCAAAAGCCAAGAAATCTCACATCCATCCTCAGGAAAACTTAATTGCCTGCTTATTGCTATTACTGTGATTAATGGGGGTAAACCTGCTTTCAGTAATATCTCATAAAAAGGAGTGGGCAGCCACTTTCTAGAACATACGAGCCAAGAACTCCAACTCCCTTCTGGCTAAACATCAGCACATTACCCCACTACTGCACACACACACTAATCATTTCTCAGAACCTGTACATCAATACCATGAGGATGGAGTCTATCCCTGTTTTCCAGCAATCACCAAGTCCCCAGAACCAACTCAGCCCAAATGACTACCTTAATATCAAGCTCCTGGAGGTCTACCCACTCAAGACAGAGACAGAGAAGTCGGCCCATTTCAACAAAGGTGAATTGGAGAAGCTGGGCTTTGGATCCATTCCAATTCAATTTACCCTCTTCTTTCTTAAGATTTTATAGTGCTTTTACTTTCCTGGCCCTGGAAAATCAGCTCTGTCAAAATATACGCCACAGTATTGGGCCTGTACAGGGGCATTCTGCAATGCCCTCCCCTGCCAGGGCATAAATTAAAAGGACAAGGCATAAATCCTATTTATCGGTTAATGAGCTGTTCCCACTGAAAGGCAGAGATCTTGCTGTTTCCATTTGGAACCCTTCTCTTTCCGAGGATCATGATTAGCCTCTGAAACTCCACCAGGGAAATAACTAGAGATACTTCCAGGTGACGGCTTGAAGAGGCTTCACTCGAAAGGATCACCGCATGTCTATATGTGAAGGGCAGTCTGGGGAAAGTGGGAAAACATCAAATAAGTAACAAAGCTGGAGACTCAAGTGGGAGGGGCTTTATATCAGGGGCACAATCTGGAGAGCAGAAAAGAGACAGAGTGAGGGTCCATTTCCATCATGAGGCCAGCCTGTACCAGCTCACTCTAAGCTGAGCTCAGATGGACAAGGACAATAAATAACTCCTTAAGAATGTGAGCTAAGAAAAAGCGAAGGCCCATCCTTCTCCAGAAATCAAAGAGTATTAAGTTTTCAAAATGGCATTAAAATTATAAGCTGTCTTCTTTAAAAGAGCTCTTTCGGGCAATTTAATTGCAAAAGTATGGGCAAGAGCATCTCCTTTGCTCTGAGTAATCCATATCAGTCCTCGGACTGCCCAGCACTATAGTGAAGCATATATACATTACTAATTCTATGGGGATGATGGACAGTAGCCGGACGACCAGCAAAATCCTGGAGCCCCAGAGAAGGGACTCCTGACAGGGACAGCTGCTGCTCTGAGATGAGGCAGGGGATGTTAAGATCGCACTGTCACCCCAGTGGATAGGAATGAGATTAGATGAACAGTCAGAAGGGAGAAGTTGGGCTGGGACTGGAGCCAAACTAATAAACTGAGCAGAGAAACCAATAAACTAAGAGAGGAGACAGAGTGAATGTCCTCAAGAAAATAAGATCCCAGGATGAATGGGCAAAAGCAGGAAAGTGTTTGTCAATGAATAAAACAGGTAAAGAAATCAGGGCATATTCACCCAGTGGAATACTGACCACCATTAACATAGATGGACCTGGAGGACATTATGTTGAAGGAAACCAGCCAGACAAAGAAAGACATGTACTGCATATTACTGTGAAAAAGTAAACTAAGAAAGTGAGCTCACTGCAATGGACAATGATGGTTTCAGAAGTGTGGGTGAGATGAGAACTTAGCTGGTCAAAAGCCCAAAGTTTGAAAGACAGGAATCCTAGGTTCTGTGGTTCATTGTACAAAAATGTGACTATAGCCAATAGTAAACTATTTCAAAATTACTGAGGAAATTTCAAATATCTTACCAATGAGATGATAAATATTTGAGGGGATGTGTGTACTAACCATATAAATTTAATTGCATCACTCTGAAAATATCTTGAACATTACTTTCCATCTTATATGTGTATGCCAAAGTGATCTTTCAATCAAAAATTATATTAATGAGTTTTAAAATAAAATGCCAGCACATTTTCCTTTCCATGGGAGCTCTGAATCTTGTATTTGAAAGACTGTCTTTGTTTAACCATCCCAAAGATGGGATCACAAGAAGATCCATGATTGGTTGAGTTTCTAAGGAACAGACAAGAGTCTGAGAAGTCACTAGGATGTAGAGGGGAGGAAATGAAAGTTCTGTCCATTGATAGTAAGGATTCTGGAAAGCAAAGAGGCTAGCAGGGAGCAGTGAAATAATGGTTATGCCAGCCATCCATCTCTCCTCTCCTGCCTGTCACACCAAATAACCATTATTGCCAAAATTACAATAAAGCGTCCTATTGGCCTAGCCTATACCAAACCGATTACATTCATGAGATAATTTCAACTTCTTCCCAAAAAGATGCTCTAGCTTTCCCCATTGTAAACATAGGCCATTGAGACAGAAAGAACAAAGAAACTTTTCATGCAGATCACTCCTCCAGGAAGCAGCACAGCTGAGATGCAAACCCAGGAGTTCTGATGTCAGCTCAGCTCACACTCTACATTGCTCCTCTCAAAACTGTCCTAAGGAGGAGGAGTGAGAATGTTCAGTGGATAGCACAGGCTTAGTTTGGAAGTATTCTGAGACTCTGTCCAGATTACATTAGTTCATTGTGGTGATTTCCCTGAGATGTACATGCTTGCTTTGATGAATTAGAAGTAAACTTCCTCACATGAGGTGCCCTACAGAAAACAATAAAGATGAGTTTTATTGCATTCTCTGTGTTAGCATAAAGACTTATTATTTACTCTAGGCCAAAGACAGGGATTTGTTGTGAGAATGTCAGGCTTGAGCTCTTTGACAGATGGTGTCATTAAAGTTCATATACTGGAAACAGAAACTTAGATAGAAGATACAAAGTCAGGCACATAACCAGTCACAGCAAGGTATAAAGAGATTCCTCTTTATGGAAAGGAGAACAACAAACTGGGGTCTTTCCTGCAGAACTAGAGGGAAAGAGGGTGGCCACAAAATCCCATTTCTCAGTAGGAGAATAGCTCTTCATGAGATCTCATTATGTCCTCGCATAAAATTAGGCATATAAATCTGTCAGATTATTGCCAAGGTGAGGAAAAGACACATGCCTCAGGGTCCTAGCCAGTCCCATATTTTCTATGTTCTTGTTTGTTTCTCTGTTGGTGTGATAAAATTCTGATCAAAATCACCTTGAGGTAGCAAACGTCTATCTCATATTACTACATTCCATCATTGAAGTAAGCCGGAGTCAGAAGTCAAGCAGGCCCCTGGAGGCAAGAACTGAAGCAGAGACCATGGAGGAATGGGGCTCACTAACTTGCTTTAGGATCACCATCAGTTACCCTTCTTGTGCATCTCAGGCTAACCCACCCAGAGATGGAACTTGACACAGTGAGCTATGTCCTCCAACATCAATTACTGATAAAGAAAATGTCCTATACTCCATCTGATGAAAGAAATTTCTCAATTGAAGAGCTCTTTTCCCAGGTATGTCAAGGTGACAACCCATATGAGCCACAATCATGACTTCTATAGTTACTTTATCTTCAATACATGCATCCACATATCTGAAGCTAGGATCAACTTATCAAAGAGAACATGTGGGATTCAACTTTCTGGGTCTAAGTTACCCCAACCAATACAGTGGTTTATTTTTCAGTTCCATCCACCTATCTTCACATTTCATTTTCCTTTATAAATGAATAAACTGCTTTGGTGTATAGCTATGAAATTTTCCTTATCCGTTTGCCAGTTGCTAGACATTGAAGCTGTTTCCATGTCCTAGCTATTGTGAACAGAGCATCTGTGAACACAGACAAGCACCTCACTGGTACAGAGTCCTTTGGGCATATGCCCAGAAGTTGAAAACAAAATGTCTGATAACTGGATTCTGACCCTGTCTTGCTGTGTTCCCTTTTAGGCTTCTGAAATCATCACTGAAGAAAAACACCATTTACTACAGTGACTAAGAGGCTCAAAATAGTTTCTCCAATTGCACTCTGACATCAATTTATTGACTAACTGCTGTGTATTGTTGACTTTTGCAAACATCAGCAATAAAAGACCACCTGAACCTAACCATTCAGCTTCTCCTGGATAAGTCAAGAAGAGAGGGATTGGAGCTCTACTCACCCTAATGTCTGAGCAGTTGCTTCATACAAAACACTGCTGAAATACATCATAATCATAAGGGCATCGCCTACCTCTTCAGATAAATGTGAGTTTGAATTACAGTTCTGCATGAGTTGCTTCATCTTCCAGAGCATCGGTTCCTTTACTGTAAATCAACACCTACTATAAAAGCTGATGAATGAACTAACATGCATAAATATAATGATGGGTAAACACTCCATAGGCTTTCCTGGGCTGTGAGATCTGAATAAGCATTATTCTAGATACTCCTGTGAGGATTATTTTGGATGAATCAGCATTTAATTGGGTAGAATTTGAGTATAAGCTGATTTCCCTCCACAATGGGGGTAGGCTTTACCCAATCATTTAAGATGCTGAAAAGAACAAAAAGACATATCCCCCTAAACAAGGAGTCCTCCTGCCATGCCTTTCTGTTTCAAGTGCAACATCAACTCTTACTGGGTCTCCAGCTTGCCAGTTCACATGCAGATTTTGGACTTGCCAGACTCAGTGTGAGCCAATTTCACACACATCTTACTGGTTTCCATTCCAGGGAGAATACTGATTAACACAAACACACCATGCCATGCCTGGGTACACATTAGGAACTCTACATACCGCATCTCCTTCAATGACCCCAACAATTTATGTGTGATGACCTTCATTATGCAGGATAGAAAATCAAAGACTGGGGAAACTAACCATCTTGCTCTTATCGAGTAGACAGTAAATGCCAGAGGCATGATTCACACTCGGCAGTACTAGCCAGGACTCTGCTTGGGAGGCAGGCTGTGTAAAAAGTTTCAAGAACAACTTTTTTTTTTTTAAAGAACATAGACAAAGAGTCAAAATGTATTTAAGTTCCAGAGCATTTTGTTTCTTCTTGAGTACATATAGATGCTCACTCAATGTATAATACTCTAATACACGGGCTTGCATCAGACCCCCAGGGCTCTGCAAGGTGGTTAAAATGAACTCCAGGAAGATGCCATATATCAAGCAGAGAATGCTCTTGAAAACACCCTCCATTTTGCCCTGGTGTGTTTTTGTGTTCACATTTTGTGTATGTGACCTATTTGCATCCTACTCCCATTGCACAGCTACTAACAATATTTGCTAAGTTCCATCTGATATGATAATTTCTAAAATATATGGATTCCCCATGTGCTAGTCAAACCTCTACATCAGCCCTCAGTGAATCTACATAAGTAAACATACATTTCTCATTTTCAAAAAGGAATCACTGATAAATGATTTAAAGATACACTGTTTAGAATGTGTTGCTAACTTTGCTTTAAGGACAAACTAGAGCTTGGAAGAATACATTCTTGAGTGCACTTACTCCTTCCCAGTAAAGATGGGGGACACAATTTTTTTTCTCTCACTTAAAGCAACAAAAGTACAGAAACACTACCAAAGACAATGTACCCAACACTGGTGTAAAGGAAAATGGAAGATAAACTCAGTGGGGACATGGAAGCCCTAGCATTGTGTGTGTGTGTATATATATATATATATGTATATATATATATATGTATGTGTGTGTATATATATACATATATATATATCATCATCATCATCATCAATCTCTAAGTCATACTGCAAGGCAGAGAAAGCCCACCTCCGCTCAGTGTCAAGAGTACTGAACTGTTTCCAAAACAATCAGAATTGGCAGAATAGAACATTGAAGAGAAGACAGCTGTACAAAGTTGGAACCCTGGTGGTCCTCAGAGAGTTGCTATGGAGTATCTGTCTCAGAACTGATGAGAATAGGCTTGTGAGAAAAACACTTTAAGTTGGAAAAAAAAAACTCTGAATGGCTGGAAATACCCAGCTTCAAGCAGAGCTGGGGAAAGTTCCTGCTCCTCTCAGCCAGGCTAGAAAACCTCATGACGCTGCATACAGTCACAAAAAAGACTTTGCAACAGCAATGAGAAATAGGTAAACCTAGATAAAGCATTACTCTGGTCTGACATGACAGAACTTACAATCAAGACCTAATTATAGTGAAATAGGAAGAATGAGTTGTGGCATTCTATTGCACAGAAAAATGACAATGATTAGTGAAAATATTGTGTATACTTGAAAATAGCTGAGAGACTGTTTTGAGTGGTCTACCACAAACAAATATTAGATATTTGAAATAATGAATACTCTTATTGCTCTAATTTGATTTTTGCCTAATAATTACATATTAAAATACCAAATTGCACTTCCCCCTTAATTCTGTACAATAGATGTCAGTCAATTTTTTAAAAGATCAAAAGTGAAACAATTAAATATTTATATCCCCCCAAAATCCCAATAATGACTACAATATGAAAGCAAAATATATAGCAGCCAAACATAAAATTTATAATGATCTGAGTCATAAACCCTAAAGCAAGCACCAAAGTAAGAAATCATATCCTGGAAGGCAACAATAGAAGCAAAAGAGAATTACAAAGAAAATCAACCCAACTGAAGGCAAAATGACAAGTGAAAAGAGAACATCTGTAGTTGAAACTAATTTCCTCTCAAACATAAATATTCCTTCATAGGGCTGTTTTAGTTTTTATTTTGATAGCTTTTCTTTTAAGATTGATCCATCTTTTTTTTTCTGTGACTTTTCTATTGTGTTCTCTCTTTTTCTTTACCTAAAACCTATTAACTTTAAGCTGGGTGGTAGTGGCACACGCCTTTAATCCCAGCACTCAGGAGGAAGAGGAAGGCAGATCTCTGTGAGCTTGAGGCCAGCCTGGTCTACAAGAGCTAGTTCCAGGACAACAGGCTCCAAAGCTACAGAGAAACCCTGTCTCAAAAACAAACAAACAAATAAACAAATATAAGCTATAAACATTCCCTAAGTCCTATCTCATTTTGACTATGTTCCATCCCCTCACTTTTTTTACTTCTTAACTATAAGTTTCTATATCAAAAATAATCTTTAAACTCCATTGATCTTAAGAATACCCTGAGCCGGGTGGTGGTGGCGCACACCTTTAATCCCAGCACTTGGGAGGCAGAGGCAGGTTTGAGACCAGCCTGGTCTTCAAGAGCTAGTTCCAGGACAGGCTCCAAAACCACAGAGAAACCCTGTCTCGAAAAACCAAAAAAAGAAAGAAAGAAAGAAAGAAAGAAAGAAAGAAAGAAAGAAAGAAAGAAAGAAAGAAAGAAAGAATACCCTGCTACTACTCCTTTCTATCTATTCTTCACTTTTTCCATTGTTCTAACATCAACCCTAGGTTGTGATGACGGATCTTATGGTCAACTTGGCTCTCCTGAGAAAAGGAGCCTATGGTTTAATTTTCTTGATCACATTGTCCTACTTACATGTCTTTAGGCACTTTTTAAGTAGCAAAACAATGCAAAGGGGCCCATTCCACTGTAGACAATGCCACCCCTAGTGAAGTTGGCCAGGACTGTGTAAGAAAGATAGTTGAGAAAGTCAGAGGGAGCATGCCAGTCAATAGCTTTTCTCTGTAGTTTTTCTTCAACCCCTTACAGTGAGTTCCTGCTTTGGCTTCCCTCAAGGATAAATTTTAGAATAAAATAAATTCTTTATTTCTCAACATAGTTTCTGTCAGTGTTTGAACACAGCAATGGAAACAAAAATCAATAGTCTTAATCAAAATATTTTCTTTCCATTCCTCCCATTAGTATCTAATATCTCAGTTCACAATGCACTGACCTTGTTCTTTGATTTCTTTAAGTTAGTGAAATTAAGAGAAGAATATTTTTAATTGGCTATTACTATATTTGTATAGTGGTTATTGGATCAGTTGTGGTTGCTTCTGCAGTTAATAGTCTACTTCCAAACTTTTTGTGGAGACTCTGCCTGGTACCCGGTGCATGCACACCAAGGCTGTGTCTATTAAGCTGTGCCTGAGTCTACGGGTGACAAAAAAAAAAAAAACCTCTTAACCATAGAACAATGCAATTATTTCAACTGAAGGAATATAATGGCAAAAATTTCAAACTAACAATCTAGCCCCATATTTTCAAGTCTTAATAGAGAAACACAATAAACACAAGAAATTAAGGTGGTATGATTACTCCAGAAATTACAGTCTACAGTAATGAATTCTGGTGAAAATGGACTAACTGAAATCCCACACCAGTATTTTAAAAAACAATTGTAAACATGTTTAATGTAATAAAACAGGACACAAACTACTGAATGAATTAAAAGATAACGCAAATAAAGAGTTTAGTGAGATAAGGGAGTCAACAAAGTATATAAAAGAGGAATATAATAAGGACATAGAAATACTTAAAATAATCAATGTAATTCTCTAGAAATGAGAAGCTCATTAAATCAAATAAAAAATCTAGGTTGAAAGCCTCATCATGAAATAGGTAAGTGGAAAACAATACTGTGGCTTAAAGATAACCTCAGTGAGTTAAAACATCCGGCCAATAACAATGAAAAATGATAACAATGTACAAGCAGAGCATATGAGATCTATGGGATGCCGCTGAAAGGCTAGATGAATGATATTACACATGTATTAGAATGACAAGAAAAACTGATTATGCTGAATGTTGGGTGACAAACTGTGCTCTCATCCACTGTCACTGAGAGTGTAAAGTACAATGGCCACCTTAGAAAATATGCCTTCTGTATGAGTTATCCATTTTAACTCTGTGTATTTACCCAAAACAAGAGACAAGCAGAGGTCATTGTAGACATTGTACATAAGAGCCATGGCAGGTATTTTGTCAAAAGCTAAAAACTTGAAGGAACTCAAATGATCATAACAGCTGGAAAACTTCTCAGCAATTAAGTGGAAAATGCTAATGATACATGCTATGGTATGGATATATTTCGGCAATTATCTTGAATGAAAGAACACAGGCTGCAGCAAGAGTGAAGAGTGTCCAGATCCACTGGTGAACAATCTAGGAAGTGCAAACTGATGTGTGCTGGCAGAAATCACATCCACAAGTAACTGAAGCAGAGGCTAGAGTGCAGAAAGAAGAGCTCTCAAGAGGAAAATAAAACCCTGAAGAGCGACTGCCCTCCTTGTGATGGGTGGATGATTGTCTTGGTTGCTTTGCCCCATAAGTGGAGATATATGTCAGACTTACAAACTCTTGTGCTGCAAACACACGCACTGTTCAGGGACAGCTACTTTCAGAAGCACAACCCCATGCAGTTCATTACGCTGGCCATAGAGAACTACAACATTATCACAAAATGGGTCCAGGGTTTACTAGATTCTCATAAGAGGACACAAGTCGTATAAACTGTATCCTCATTACTCTTCACAGTATGTCCTTGTGACACTGAGGGTATACACACTGAAAATATCCAAGTCTGAACTGTAGCTCTCTCATGAACATGAGGCTCCTGTCTAAGTGACTTTGCCAGCCAGCCTCCGCACCCCCTAACACATGAAGTTTGTGGTAGACTTTCTCTGTGTGTTTTCTGACTTCCTTCCATTTTTTTCCTTAAATTACTTTTAAGGCTATGTTCTAAAGATGAACATTTACCAAATGTATTCTCCATCACACATCTGTGGCATCTGTGAAACATCCCAAAGGATTCTAGACTGACTTGTAAGGAAAAACAGAAACAACAAAAGTAGCAAATTGAATAAAAACAAGATACAAATGAAGCCAGTGTATAAAGTGCTAAGCTCCAGCCAGGTCTGTCTGATAGACTTAAAGGTGGCTTTATGACTCTCTAAAGGAATAAATATTCTATTTCCTGGTAAATGTTAAAAGTCACAGAAGGGGACATGCTGCTGCAAAGTAGTAGGGATGGGGTACTACCTAGATAACCTAAAGCCCAATGGGCATAAAGAAAAAGCCAAAACTGAGGTCTACCAGGAAAATAGTGAGACCGGTTTAGCTTTTCTTTTCAGCAATAAGATCATACTCTCAGGAAATGCATTTAAAATCTAAAATAAAAACTCTGTCAAACACGCGTATATACCGTGGGGGAGTGATCAGCTGGGGAGTGGATGGATTATAAATTCTAGAGTCCTGGAATTTAATTTTTTTTTT